>PRKT01000397.1:107364-168978 GCA_003671525.1 Saccostrea glomerata
TGTGAAATCCCTTTAAAACGCTACTCCTTCTACAGTTTTGGTCTGATTTCAATATAACTTGGCACACAAGTAGACTACACTAAGATACATAGAATAGTGCATCGGTTTTTGATTTCGATGAACGGTATTGCTATGGTTACTCAAAATAGAATTTTCTGTGGAATTCCTTAAAAACGCTACTCCTTCTACAGTTTTTGTCTGATTTCAAAATAAGTTGGCACACAAGTAGACTACACAAAGATACATAAAATAGTGCAATGGTTTTTGATAAGTACAAACCAGTAGAGCTACAGTCTCGACAGAGACTTCTGGTTTGAAATATGTGGCCCCTGGGTATGTGTTTTCCTTTGGGGTGAAGTGCACAACTGGGTATAAAGTGGAAGTGCATTTTCTCTTTGTTACTATGATCTACATCTTGGTATTAAGTAAATAAAGTAAGCATGCTAAGTTTATAATTATGATAAGCAATGGTGCCTCTTTCAAAATTGTGAATTTCATGGCATCTGGTTTAAAACACGAACCAAATTTAATTGTTTGAAAGTTGTTACACAATACTCAGGTGACCTATAAGGCCCGCGGGCATCTTGTTTCTAGGGGATCAACACTCAATGTCCGTTTCAATCAATTTGCGCTTCACATGGTACAATTAGTCATTTTAGAAACCTCTAACATTAAAGACCTCTTCCACATTTGTGAATTTCAGAGCCTGCGACACAGGACCTTGGTTTATACGGTCACATCCGAAAAACCGGTCTCTAAGGTCCCACAGTGGGATTTGGACCCGAGACGTAAGGATGAATTCCCTACTTTGCGATTTGAGAGCAGATACATGTACTTGAACAACTGCGCAACACGGACTTGATGATGAAGATATGTAACATTTATTCCCTGATCCTTTTTTATCATTTTAATTCTGAATTCGCAGAAATGGATGTGTATGCCTATTCAATTATACAGTAATCTTTTTCGTACCAGCAACTACTAGGTTAACACATTTGTATTAGTGCTTTAATTAAATAAGAAAAGCAAGTGTTAATAGGGCATATTAATCCCTAAGTTTGTATTAAGAAATGTGTATATTAAAGATGAATTAGATAAGCAAGTGTTTATTGGGCATAATAATCCCTAGGCTTGTCTAAGGAATCTGTAGATCCCTTATAAATAATATTTACCTTTTATACTTTTAGATGTAATTATAAATATTGTGTATTTTTCTTGAATATTCAGTTAATAGGTAAATACTGTACGTTGTAAAGTAAAATATCAAATAATAATTTAGTCGTTCAAATCGGGAACTAATTGCAAAATATCTTTATAATTCTTGGAGGAGTTTGAACACTTACCAAGGAGAACAGATGGACATCCCGTTTATGGGTGAGAATAATAAACTTCAACTCGTAAGAGACAACCCCGAAGTATTCAGTAACATTAGAGTGAATATGGAAATTGACTCTCCGCCTGCTCGTTTATGGGTGAGAATAATAAATTTACTTCAACTAGTTAGAGACAACTCCGAAGAATTTAAAACAAACATTGGTGTGGACATAGAAATTGACTCTCCATCTGCTGCTAAGAGAGAAATGGCAAGTATACAAAATTATTTTTGGCTTTCTTCGGACAAAGGGCCGGAACAGTAAACAAACATCTCCGGTATGAAATGGAGGAACCGGGAGCCCAAAGAGACGGCTACTGAAATACTACGAGAGTCACTGGACCCCGTAATTCCTCACCTGAACTGGACTGGACTCTTGGATAAGTTTTGGCAATTCCGAACTGTTAATTTTGACAAAAATAGTTTTATTCCTCGAACTTAATTTAAAAACTATATGATCAATGTTGTTTTTGATGACTATATGTAACTTCATTAAATCTGGTAGTGAGTTTAATCATCTTGTCTTGATTCTAGCTCTGCTCCGTTTCCTAGGACACGAGACCTCGGTTTGTACGGTCTCACCCAAAGGACCGGTTATATGGTGGATGCAATGACCACAATGTCGATACAATTTATCATTGAATAAAATGCGGACTGACGTTTTTCATACAAATTGTTTGTTATTTAAACACTGACTTTGGGACGGATTTTTCTGTTACTTCCCGATCATAACGAGGAGCGCAAGGCGGGTGTAAGCCGTTGGCAGGGGGTGACTGCTGATCCAACCTCTGATGTTTGGAGGTCCGTGTTTGCTCTGCTCGTATTTTGTATTGTTTTATGCACTTTTGATCTTGATACTACATATGTTTGTCTCCGTATGTTTAATGACAGAACAACTCATTGCCGGAAACCAAATACCTTTCTTCATTGATTTTTGAGCAAATAAAAATTTTAATTGAACTCCTGCATTTCCTTCCTCTAATTGATACCCAATCATTTACTATATTTAAAAAAAAAAACGTGTATCGATTTTCAAGGCCAGCGCTACAAGTCAGCTGTTTCTATTATCTCATATTTCGACGACAGAATACATTTACAGCTTGCACTGCTTCCAAAGAATAACACTGGAGTGAAATGAACGTGTTATATATCAGACGAATGCCGTATTTAGGATGTTGATGAATATGAATGAAAAAATGAACGTCTATCCGTAGAAATTAAAACTTGATCATTATGGATGTGTGTGTGATTTTAATTTTCCCTATTGCAATTTTATGTAAATCATCAACTGCTATAGTCTTAAACATGTTTGTAGAAAAAGTGGAACATCAAAACGAGATGTCTTCCACAATTCCTATATCAGAATTTAGTTCGCTTTCACTAATTCACTGTGCGGCTTTGTGTAGCAGTGATTGTGGATGTACTTGTTATGGGTTTAACAGTAACACGAAGACATGTCACGCTCTGAAGTCTTGTGAAATATCGGACATGCCAGTCACTGAAGCTCCATGGAGATACTATATTCTTAAACCACACGGTATGTTTGTTTGTTTCTATGTTGTTAAAAGTTTTTGTCGAGAATTTTTCATTTATATGGAGAAACCACAACTTGCCGGGGGGCTGCAAATTTATACCTTTTTGGCAATGGCACTCAGGGCTACCGGTAGTGAAGGGTGTTTTTTAGTACAACACTTATTGCAACATTGGACCTCGCTTTATACGGTCTCATCTTACATGTAAGGACCTGTCTAAAGGCAACTCAGTAGATTCATAGTACATGTAAGGATCAACTCCTTAATCTAGAGGTAAATCTGAGGCTCTCACCTCTGCGTCACTCGCACGGCGACATCTTCCCGATATATTAACTATGTTAATAGCTCAGGACCAAACTAACGTAAAGAATGTAAACTTAACAAATAAAATTAGTTTGTTTTAGTTTTCCTTTCATCAAAATGTTGAGATGAAGTGACGCAGAAACATCTTGATTTCAATTCCTGAAAGTCTAAAGACTCTAGCAATTTAGTCTAATGGAGAAGAAAGATCTTATCTTATACTTGACAAAATATTGCGCTATACATTTCTTTCTTGCTTTTACGAATGCATATCATGATCTCGTTTTCCAGTGAGTGGAATTATAGTAGAGGGGGGTTGTAAAACATTTTATGACAAAGAATATTTAAATAACAAGATGAGTTTGTGCAACCCTTTGCGCCCGGCGGCAACAAAGTTCGAAAAAAACTATTTTTAGCATATTAGTCAAAGTTACAGGGTCATTGGCCTTGATGTCATTTGAAATAACTTAATTAGTGGAGAATGCATAACAGATATGAAGTCTCTATCTCTTATGGTTAAAAACTATAACGAAGGATTGAATTCATGTTGTACACGCATGCGAAGTTTGCATAAACAAAACAGCAATGTTGAGAGAGGGAAGCCTGCTACATTGACAAAGCCAACCCTATCATTTGTCGTATCTCCATGGCTTTCAAAGAAAAACGTGTAATTCAACATAAAAATGCACCTATGACATGTAACATTTATTGCCATTGGAAGTGCAAATTGTAATGGAACTGCAGAAAAATATGTTGACATTTTACCGCGACAACGTTTGATTTGGTGGATTTCTCCTTTCCTGGACCCCAATACAAATAACCTCAAAATCTGTACTTGACTCTGTTAAATTCATCTGAATGCAGACTAAAATAGTAACGATTATTCATTTATTGGAGAGTTAGGATATTTTGCTTTTGAGATTTGCTTTTTACCTCATATTCCATTATAATTTTAAGTCTTCCAGTGTAGGCACGTGGTATTTTACTCACTTGGAACACAAGTTAACAGATCAAAGTTGTACGACCCTTGATTTTCCGGCAGATTCTAATTACGTTAATTATACCCCCTGCAAACGAAGTTTTGGGGGAGGATATAGGAATCACCTTGTCCGTCTGTCTGTCCGTCCGTCTGTCTGTGCAAACGTGTCCGGTCCATATCTTACGCAGGATAATTAGAATCTACTACTGCACACAAGGATTGTCCATGACCTAAGGGTGTGTCATGACCTTGACCCAAGGTCAATTGAGGAAGTTCAAGGTCACTGGAAGAAAAAATTCATAATTCGTGTTCAGTCCATACCCTTCTTCTGGATAAACTTGGTAGGTTTTAATTTCACACAAGGATTGCTCATGACCTAAGGGTGTGCCATGACCTTGACCAAAGGTCATTGGAGGAAGTTCAAGATCACTGGAAGAAAAATGTAATAATTCTTGTCCGGTCCTATCTTTTTTATGGATAAATTTGGTAGGTATTCATTTCACACAAATATTCCTCCTGACCTAAGGGTGTGTCATGACCTTGGGTCAAGATCATTTGGGGAAGTTCAAGGTCACTGGAAGAAAAATTTCATAATTTGTGTCCGAAACATATCTTTCTTGTGGATAAACGTGATAGGTTCTAATTTTACACAAAGATTCCTCCTGAGTTATTGATGTGTCATGACCTTGAGTCAAGGTCATTTGGGGAAGTACAAGGTCACTGGGAGGAAAATTTCATAATTTGTGTCTGGTCCATATCTTTCTTATGGATACCAGACCTGCCTACCCTTCCGCTTTTGGCGTAATTCTTCCGCTTTTTACCACTTCATTACGCCACTTGTATAAATTTTACGCTTTTTTATATTTTGGTTTAAAATTCATTATGAATGTCTAATTTTAGAGTCAAAGTACGACCTGCTGTAATGAAAATAGAAGTTTTAGTAAAACTAATAACATAGGCAATATACCTAGTAGTTATATGTGTACTGGTATGGCGAAGATTTGGAAAAACACGAGAACGCACTATAGTTACGTGCACTACTTACGTTAACTATTAAATGATGTATTAAGTACAGCTCTTTCTATGTTCAATTTAGTTCATTTTTTAACATTGCTTAGAACAAGATAGAAAATGCCAGTGTGAAAAAGATGAAATACAGTGTTATTATGTACGATTTGTGTAAATATGCAAACGCAAGGCTTTAATTAAGTGATTTGATAAAAATTGACCCAATTCTTCATCAAGGGTGTGCGGTTGTTTTGAGTTTAATATAAGATACTGGTATTTTACACTTTTTTGCCAATAGATGATTCGAAAAAGAAAAGTTTGTGCAAGCTTTGTCTAGTAATGTACAATTTCGGTTGTTATGAAAAAATAGAGTATTGTAGTAAAACAACAAAATAGGAAAACATGATTGATTACGCTTTTACCTCTGAAATTCCGCCAAAAATGTACTGAAATTACACCCTTGCAATGAAAAGGGTAGGCAGGTCTGGGATACACTTGGTATGTCCTAATTTCACACAAAGATTGTTCATGAACTAAGGATGTGTCATGAGCTTGGGTCAAGGTCATGTGGGGAATTTCAAGGTCACTGAAAGAAAAAATTTATAATTCGTGCCCGATCCGTATTTTTCTTTATTATGGAAAAACTTGAATCTACTACTTCACACAAACATTGCTTATGCCCTGAGGTTGTGTCGTGACTTTGAACCAAGGTCATTTTTGCAAGTTCAAGGTCAGTGACAGAAAAAGTTCATAATTGTCTGGTCCATATATTTAGTCTATTAGTTTATTAGACTGCGCCTTTGTTTCATTTATTTGAAAAAATATAATGAGCAATTACATTTGCACTAAAAATGTGATAGCATTTCTCTCTTCTCTTACGTCCATAAAATATTCATGATATAGCACTTCTGAAAAACTCAGCGGGGGGTATTTTGTCCCCTTTGGAAAGTTCTAGTTTTGCGAGAATATTAGTTATTTTCATAATACGGACTAACATTTTACAATATTTCTTAATGGTATATTGGGTAAACTTGAATGAAGAAGCAGACGATTTGCAGCCGTACCGTCGCTTTAAAATACATGTATTTGAAAAAAAAAAATCATTTTGTCAAGTTTGTTAAAAAAATCATGGTTTATCTTAAGAAGTGCGCGGATTAAAGTAATATTGATAAGACTTTTTATGAACATTTTTGTTTTTCATCTTTTCGAACATGAGAAAAGGATACGTTATTTGAGGACTGCTAATTGTGAATGGTAATCTTGTACTAATTTCAAAATTAATCATGTATATCACAAAAACATACTTGATTCAGAATACAAATGTTAAGTTCCTTTATATATTTCAATTTTACTTTAAGATTCTTGAGGAAATACGAAGAGAAATGATTCAATCTATTGACCGGTAACAAACTTTTATAGAACAAGAGATGTTTGTAAGACACTTATGCCCTTCTCCCCCAAATTGGAATTTTTCTAAGTCCAAGGGGCAAAACTCTGTCAAAAATGGCGCGATTATACCCAAAACAAAACTTGACCTAGATATTTATGTGATATATCTGTATACCAAATTTCATTTCAGTACGTGCAACGGTTGCGAAGAAAATTAACGGAAACTGCACAAATAATAAGATTTTTTCTAAGTCCAAGTGACATAACTGTCAAAAATTGTGCGATCGTACCCAAAACAGAACTTGACCTAAACATACCTCTGATAAATCTGTATGCTTAATTTCATTTCAGTATGTTTAACGGTTGCGAAGAAAATGAACGGAAACTGCAAATAATTGAAATTTTTCTAAGTCTAAGGGGCATAACTGTCAAAATGGCGCGATTGTACCCAAAATATTTCTTGACCTAGATATTTAAGTGACATATCTGTATACCAAATTTCATTTCAGTATGTGCAACGGTTGCGAAGAAAATTAACGGAAACAAAGTTGATCGACCGACAGACAGCACTAAAGCAATATGCCCTCCATCTTCCCAAGTCAAGAGTTTCTGATCCGCTGCGCTCCACATAAACCCTTGACCGAATAGGCTAAGTTTGACGGGGTTAGAAATGCGTTCTCTGAATGACCTCATGCAAGTTTGCATGAACCAATCAAAATCATTGTTTTATTCAAACTGAAACTACATCGTAAACAGAAAAACACGTCAGTCTTAGTCCCAAGGATAACGTATTTTTCATTAGATAGCCCTTTTAAAGGTTTGTCTCAGTTTTTTAGTTGAGTTATATTGAAATTATACCGACTACCAATATTATCTCGAATTCGCTTTTGAATTCGTTTACTCTGATTGGATAATAGCAGAGGTCAGGAGAGTTCAAAATATTCTCACTAGATGGCGTGACAGTAAACCCCGTCAAACTTAGCCTATTAGGTCAAGGGTTTATGTGGAGCGGAGCGGATCAGAAACTCTTGACTTGGGAAGATGTATGCCCTCCCTTCTTCCAAAAGGGGGGGGGGACATAAAATCTACTCAAAATCACTTAGGTGAATTGCATATCGTTCTTGTTAAATAAATATGTAAGCTACGCCTTGATTAAAACTAGGAAATTCGTTAATCGTTATGGTTGACATGATAACACAGTGTAACCAGCAGAATCAGTAACTAAGATTGGGTAATGCTACTGTTTTGATGAAAAACATTAATATTCAAGATTGGCAAGTATGCATCCTTAGGACCTACCAACACCATCCGAAAAAAATTGATGTATTCCTACTTTTTGGCGTTACCAAAGTAATAATACACCAGTTGTAAAAAGTGATTTTTTTTTCTGCATTAAGAATTTACTTGCAATAAAATCAAGTAACATATAATATAACTCACCTTGAATAATCAGGTAGAACTAAAATTGAATATCGTATATTGATAAAACACTGCTGCTATAGTAACCAAGAAGGACATATATTCGATTTTGTAAACTTTAAATCAATTTCAGACCCTGTTTGCCAGCTTCTTACATCTAATTCGAGATGGCCATAACAAAAAAAAAATACTATAGTTAACTATAGTTTACTATAGTTAACTATAGTGGTAACTTTGACACTTTGAAAACTTTGATTTACTATAGTGACAACTTTGACACTTTGAAAAACTTTGACGAAAACTTTGACACTTTGAAAAACTTTGGCAAAAACTTTGACACTTTGAAAAACTTTGACGAAAACTTTGACACTTTGAAAAACTTTGACGAAAACTTGACACTTTGAAAAACTTTGGCGAAATCTTTGACACTTTGAAAAACTTTGGCGAAAACTTTGACACTTTGAAAAACTTTGACGAAAACTTTGACACTTTGAAAAACTTTGGCGAAAACTTTGACACTTTGAAAAACTTTGGCGAAAACTTTGATACTTTGAAAAACTTTGGCGAAAACTTTGACACTTTGAAAAACTTTGGCGAAAACTTTGACACTTTGAAAAACTTTATCGAAAACTTTGATACTTTAAAAAACTTTATCAAAAACTTTGATACTTTGAAAAACTTTATCGAAAACTTGGATACTTCGAAAAACTTAATCGAAAACTTGGATACTTTGAAAAACTTTATCGAAAACTTGGATGCTTTAAAACTTTGAAAAAGTTTATTGAAAACTTTGACACTTTAAAAAACTTTATCAAAAACTTTTTTTCTTCGAGAAACTTTATCGAAAACTTTGACACTTTGAAAAACATTATCTAAGTCTCTGATACTTTGTAAAACTTAATCGAAAACTTGGATAATTTGAAAAACTTTATCAAAAAATTTAACACTTTGAAAAACTTTGTCGAAAACTTGGATACTTTAACACTTCGAAAAACTTTATCGGAAACTTTGACATTTTAAAAACTTTATCGAAAACTTTGAAAAACTTTATCGAAAACTTTGAAAATCTAAAAAACTTTATCGAAAACTTGGATACTTTAACACATAGAAAAACTTAATCGCCAACTTTGACACTTTAAAAAACTTTATCTAAAACTTTGAAAATTTAAAAAACTTTATCAAAAACTTGGGATGCTTTGAAAAACTTTATCGAAAAGTTTGATACTTTGAAAAACTTTATTGAAAATTCTGACACTTTGAAAAACTTTACGAAAACTTTGACACTTTGAAAAACTTTGGCGAAAACTTTGACACTTTGAAAAACTTTGGCGAAAACTTTGACACTTTGAAAAACTTTGGCGAAAACTTTGACACTTTGAAAAACTTTGGCGAAAACTTTGACACTTTGAAAAACTTTGACGAAAACTTTGACACTTTGATTTACTATAGTTAACTATAGTAAACTATAGTTAACTATAGTATTTTTTTTGTTAGGGGGATGATGGTCAAAATTAAAAGTCAGGTTAGGTTAATAAATGTCAATCTTGAAAGTTTTGGGACTCTAAAAACTTTTAAAGTACGTATCCAAGGGAAAAAAAATTAAGATTTTTAAGCATAAATTTTCTTCCTATTTCCATAGCAACGCTATATTTAAAGAATCTTATATGATTTTTAAAGGGACAATCAGGATCACACCAACAATTAAAAAAATTATCATCAGTTATAAAGAAGTGTGCTGTTTTAGGTCACCTGAGTTTACCCACATGACCTACTGCCGTTTTCGTCCGTCGTGTGTTACTATTTGAATATATTCAGCTTCTCTGCAACTGCTCAACCAATTGTGACACAAAGCAGGTATAGGTGAAGGGGAGAAAACTGTTAATTTCATGGTCCCTGTCTCCTGAAGGTTGGGACCTAAACCACTAAAGTAATCTTTAAAAATTTTCTTCTTTACTCGTGGACATCAGGCAGTAAGACTGTTGGTAAAAATCGTAATTGGCATTGAACACTCTACCATAATTGTGAAATTCATGGCCCAAGGGTCAGGGTTTCTAATGATAGGGTAAGGCTGGATGTGGTGGGTACATAATCTGAAAATAAATTAATGCTTTGGAATCTGTTCTTTAGTATTAATCAACCATTTACGGTGAAATGAAATTAATGATAAAATTTCCGAAATTTTGAAATATGTGACCCCAAGGTCAGTGGTTCCTGTAGTGAGGGCTGTACAACTGATGGTTATAAAGTGGAATGCATTTTCACTTGTTACTCTGATCTACCTCTTGGTATTAAGTAACCAAAGTAAGCATGATAAGTGCTTAATGATTTTAACAGAAAGCTTGTTGATTCAATACGTCACACATTTCGTGTCTCAAAGCCATTATAAATATCATCAGTTAATGGAACAAAGGATCGCACGGGATTTGAGCTCGGGACCTCTCACATGGTAAGTGAAAAGCATACCCCCTGTCCATCAATGTATTGGACTTTGTGAAGAAATAATTGCAAAAAGTAGGTCACATAATTTTATTTTCACGTTGTACATTGTCAAAATTTTACACAAAAAAAAGTTTTTATTTAGGCTTCAATAAGCCCTATAGCCTAGGCCTTTCAACTAATTTTTTCAAGTTACACATATGGAAAAAAAACATTTCAGAGATTAATTTATAGGTACATGAAATTATCAAAAAAGATAATAACTTATATTTACCTTTAATTAGATAATTAAAAAGTTAAATTGTAGTTGACTACTTCGATGTTGCATTTTAAAGAAGGTAAAATGACCAACTAAGTGCACATTTATGAGTTTTCGTTTATAGGAATGACATATAGACTGCTTCAGCATTGGTATTGTTATGTACACAAAAAGGTAACTGATTCCTTACATTGTTGTGTACACAAAAGTGTTGACCAAATGAAGAGGAATGGTTTCATTGTACTAGAAATGACAGGGTCGAATGAATGGGGAACAGACTATATTCAATACTTTTTTTTTACTCTTTTTGACGATTGTTATGAAGAAGAAAATACAATGTCATGTTTTTTGTGTGCGAACTTTTGTGCTTCCTATATAAACATATATATTTTTACAATTAAATAAAACAATTATCTTACTTATGTTACTAAGCACGAGGAAGAACGACCGAGTATAAAAATTAAATTAGGTTAGAACTAAGAAAGAGGCTAGACTTCACTTTTTATTTTAATTTTAAAAGCGAACCCTAGCGGCAGTTGAAAGGCCTATATAGTCTCAAAATCAATAAGCGTCTCCTTTAGGCCAGAAGAGGATGTGATGTAAATGTATTTGCAAAAGCTCAAAGGCTTTTCTGGATATCCCGTGGAAAAGAAAGTGTTAAAGACACTCCGACAGAAGGACTTCAGATAGAAGGACGGACTGACAGACAGTTTGAAATTTAAATCCAACCCCTTTTAGCATGGGACAGATAACTATTACACTGGTGTTTGTATAAATATTCAAAATCATTTATGCCATTTATGCGTGATACATAATATTATACTTAAATGTAGAGATAGCGGACAATGTTAAACCTCAATACAAATCAGGGGGAGAGCAAACACGGACCTCTTAAAACATCATAGATAAGATCAGGTGCCATTGGGGTCGAACATCCTTCGTGTGCAACTTCTAAGGATTTAGAAACAGAACAAGTACATGTAGTGTAATATATGAAAATAACAACATGATTAGCATGAGACACGATAGTTCATATTGGAATTGTCCTCACAGATCTGCCTAATGACTGTAAAGAGCTGTACGACAGAGGACAGAGAACGTCTGGTGTATACACTATATACCCCTGGGAGACCCACAACCCTGCCTGCCGTGCTGTGAAGGTCTTCTGTGATATGGAGACCAATGCCGGAGGGTGG
The DNA here is from genome assembly GCA_003671525.1 of Saccostrea glomerata. NCBI lineage: Eukaryota > Metazoa > Mollusca > Bivalvia > Ostreida > Ostreidae > Saccostrea > Saccostrea glomerata. The sequence goes on from PRKT01000397.1 coordinate 119,255, forward strand.
ACAGTAAGATAAAAAAAGACAAGCGTTTCATTTCATTTACTCATATTTTTGCTGATATTAATTGGAAAAACATCATAAAAATGAAACATTATAATTACTTTAAAAAGAATTTTTGTTCAGAGTTATTCAAGGTTTTCTTGTTTAAAAAGACACAAAGAGTTCATTTCCTTTACTCATATTTTTGCTGATACTAAATGTAAAAACATCATGGAAATGAAACATTATTTCTTTAAAAAACAATTGTTCAGAGTTATTAAAGGTTTTCTTGTTTAAATATCTTAAAAGGCTATTCAACTACGAAAAGCTGGATCTGTGAACTTCACACGGAATTGGAATGATTACAAGGTCTGGTTCGGAGTCTCAGAAATAGATTACTGGATTGGTAAGATAGTAAGGCTTTCCTTTAAAAAATGTTTGGTTTCCCTCCTCCTACTTACTGACTAAAATGTCCCGACTCTATTTCTTTTTGTTTAAGGACACTGTATTTTTTTCTTTTTATTTATGAAATCCTATCAACAATATATGTTATTTCTTAAAAAAATGAAATCTTTCCTTACTCGTGTCTGCGTTGCTGTCATGAGGGCGATCTGATTTTTTAACAGAGTGGGATAAGTCGAAGGGAATGAGAATAACTCTTGAAGGTAACGGACAAGTTTTAAAATTCAGAAAATCATTTAATTCTTTTTCTCAAATACCATTGAATGGGAAATGTGTAATGTCATTCAAAGTAGCTCTGGATGCCAAGTGCAAGTAAATTCCGGATTGTAGTGAGGACGTTATTAATTTTTCACTATATTCAGAATCATTTTTTTTTTTAAATAAAAGAAATAAAATAATTTCAAAAATCGATTTGACAACAGATATTTTTCCTACAGGTAATGACGCAATTCATCAACTTACGAAAGATCGTCCATCTTTGTACATACTCCTAACTAATAATGGCGTCACAAAGTATGCCGTGTATAACGAGTTCTCTGTATCGGATGAAAACGACAACTATAGACTCTCCATAGCCGGACCAGTCACAGGCACTCTGGGTAGGGACACGCCTATTTCATTTCACTCTGGGTAGGGACACGCCTATTTCCACAGGCACTATGGGTAGGGACACACCTATTTCCACAGACACTATGGGTAGGGACACGCCTATTTCCACAGACACACTGGGTAGGGAATTGCCTATTTCCACAGGCACTCTGGGTAAGGAATTGCCTATTTCCACAGGCACTCTGGGTAGGGGACATGCCTTTTTCATGGCATTCTGCGTTCGGATACGCCTATTTCATGTCACTCTGGGTAGGGACACGCCTATTTCCACAGGCACTATGGGTAGGGACACGCCTATTTCCACAGACACTCTGGGTAGGGAATTGCCTATTTCCACAGGCACTCTAAGTAGGGGACACTCCTTTTTCATGGCATTCTGCGTTCGAACACGCCTATTTAATTGCACTCTGCGAGGGGACAAGCCCTTTTCCACAGACACTCTGTGTAGGGACACGCCTTTTTAATGGCACTCTGGGTAGCGACACATGTATTTCAAATATCCACCTTGCGAATCTGATTTTTTAAAAAAATCATTAGGAGATTATTGCATTAGCAGTACTAGTCTCTTAAATGTCGTAATCTAGTTCCTATTTAAAATTGAAAATTCATAATAATAATTCTATAAAAAAATAAATTACTGTAGTGGAACAAAATGCAAACTTGATCTGTTACTCACCAAGAAAAACTCAAATAACAAACCTAAAATCAGCTGAATATCTTTAGAAAAGCGTTTAGAAGAAAAAGCGGGAAAAAAACGAAGTGGGACGGAGTACAAACTCGGTGGAAACCTAGAGTTCCTTCCGGTTTGATCGGTTGATGTCCACAAATAAAACACTTTTTTACGCATATTTGCTTGCACTAGACGGGAAAAGGGAATTGAAATGTCAAAGGGTTACGTAATGTTCATAGATATTATATTTTAAAGATATCATTTATCTAATTAACAAATTTCCTGAAAGCCCGATTTCCAATTAGGGATTTACAAATGGTTTACAGAACATTTTTATACCCCCGCTCCGAAGGAGAGGGGGTATACTGTTTTACCCTTGTGTGTCTGTCTGTGTGTCCGTCCGAAACAAATTTTCGTCAGTTTTCTCAGCAGCTACTCAACGTAGATGCTTGAAATTTTAACACAATCTTCTCTGAGGCATGCCATATAGTGGGATACATTTTTGCTCAAATCCGATGGCAACTTCCTGTTTGTCTGTGCGTCTGTCCGTTTCATACATAACAAAATTTAGTCAGTTTTCTCAGCAACTACTCATCAAAGTTGCTTGAAATTTTAACACAATCTTCTCTGAGGCATGCCATATAGTGGGATACATTTTTGCTCAAATCCGATGGCAACTTCCTGTTTGTCTGTCCGTTTCATACATAACAAAATTTAGTCACAGTTTTCTCAGCAACTACTCATCAAAGATGCTTGAAATTTTAACACAATCTTCTCTGAGGCATGCCATATGATGGGAAACATTTTTGTTTAAATTCGATATCAACTTCCTGTCTGTCTGTGCGTCTGTCCGTTTCATTCATGACAAATCTTCGTAGTAGTTTTCTCATTAGCTATTCATAGCAGATGCTTGAAATTTTTTTACCGCCTTTGTTGAGGCATGCCATATGGTGGGATTAATTTTGAGAAGAATCTGATGTCAACTTCATCTGCCTGTAATTGAACTTGTGTAAACAGTATATCAATATGATAGTGCTTATTTACATAAGAGCGGGGGTATTACTAGTGAGCATTGGCTCACAGATTTCTTGTTGTAAATGCAAGTATCCATTCAATGAATAATAATTATTTGGTTCTGTTGAAACAGGAGATAAAATGATAAATACAGACCGATCACACAATGGTATGCCATTCTCAACCCCAGACCTAGACAAGGATACTTCTGGCAGCAAGCGGTGCGCCGACACCATGGCAGGAGGGTGGTGGTTCAGTTCGTGCCACCGGGCTTTCCTGAACGGGCCCTGGGCCCCGGGGAATTGGCGGGAGCCCTGGTCACCCGACCTAATGGATGGACTGGGTATCACCGAGACAAGAATGATGATCAGACCTCGCTAAGAACACCCTATGATTCTGTCCTTATAATTCATGTTTTTTTTTTTGTTTTTTTAATTTGAAATAAATTGGCTTTTAGTAAGAAAAGACGTTGAAGTTAAAGGATTCTATCGTAACACTTTCTTTACAAAAAATACCAATCCTTAGATATCTTCTTGTCAAGAAGTGGCCCTTTTTCTGCTGCACTGCTTAGAATACGGTACTCAGAATAAAACATACGGTCGTTTTCCTTTGTATATTTCTTTGTTTTTAACCAGGTGTCTATTTTTACTCAGATATTTACAATAAACTTTAATTGTCACATCGAACGGAAAATTGAGTAGCCTGTTAATAAAGTTTAATTAATACTTACGTTTCTCATTAATGCTCAACTATTGTTGAGTGCATGCAAAAGTTCACTAATGAATATTTTATGCCTTTTTTTATCGCTATCGCAGACCGAACTACAATATCTTGAACCGTCTTTTATATCCTTCATAAAACGATGTTTAGATTTTAGATTGACAATATGAATAAAAGGCTTCCCTTTGTTGTTTTTTTTTCTCTACATTTTAAAAGTATTGCTTATAAGCAAAGTTTATCGCTTCATTAAACATTAATACAAATAAAAAACGAGGCCCGACTTTGAACTTCTTTGATATCTAAATGATGCGAACGATTTCTAAAATAGAAAGACCAGAGACGTCTGAAACATTTCAATTGACATGACAAAATCTCTTGAAGCGAAAGATGACATTTTAAAGTAGGATAATAACTGATATATTTACAAAATACTAGCTTGAATTGGGGTTTTGAAAATGAGTGAGGTACTTTTTGGTAAAAACTAGTAGGGGGTGCTCCGTATACAAAACAAGACCTGTGGTCTTATGTCTTTTTTTCAATTCTTGCAGTATTGAAAATGAATATATTTTATGTTTCAACGTTCTCAAAATCATTGAGTAAAAAAAAGAAATTCTTACTAGTCTCTTGGGATTTTTTTGTGTTTTGATTAGTTTTTTACCAAACGTTACAAAATATAACCCGACAAATCATAACAGGACATACTATTAACATTTAATTATTTAACAAATCAAGGAAATAAGCTACGTGTTGAATATGAGTCTGACAGAAAAACTCTGCAGAGCCATTAGATGTGATGGAGTGCACTATCAGTTTTAACTCCAAAATTAAAAAAAAAAATGAAATGAAACAAACCCAATACTAAACAGGCTAATGATTCTCCCATGAGGTACTTCATTATTGATTTGTCTTTTAAATTTTTCAATCAGTGAGATATATTTAGAGTCTTTTAATTGGATGGGGTCGAGATAATAATTGAATACACGTATAGCTTTTATTTTTTTTTGTACGAGACGGATTAATGTCAGAGTACATTTGCATTTGCAAACAATCGATTTATTAAATCGCATAAGATGGCTTAGCTTTTAATAATTTCCATCGTTTCGATTTTTTTTTTACACACACTGATTTTTAATGTTATATTTTTGTTTTATCTTAGAACTTCATAATTTTTAGTTCATCGAAAATTTCATCAAGGCAAATTTTAGAATTTTAAATAAAAAAAAAGTTGAATCGGAAAGACCATAACCGACATCTTACCCTAATAGAATGTTGTTGAGAATTCGTACAAGTATAAAACATAACCTTTAAAAAACCAAGTCAGCATATGCCTCACAGTGTGACAGAAGTGTAAGGGAGCAGTTTAAAAGAATTTAATTACTATTTGAGTATGCTTCAAACCTTTAGTAAATGCTCTTATAAATTCGATATACTTTTAAACTGGAAATGAGGGACTCTATTTTTAGCTGTTAATAGATGTAAGGAGTACTAGATGTTTGTAGGAAATTGTGACAGAAATAATTAAAAGAAAAAAAAAACTGAAAGATAATAAAATATATATGTACAAAAAGTTTTTTTTAATACTGAAATTTATGAAAATCGTTATATGAAGAAATAAATGTTACAATTTTTTTCTGCACCGAAGTTTGCTTTTCTCTCTTTGAGGTACAGCTCATCTATTCATTACAACTGATAAGGAGAAATCCATGTGTAACCTGAGTTGAGAACAAAGGAGATTTGACGTCGTCCATACCGTTTAATTATATATATTACTGTAAAAAATTACTGGCACGGGGACGGATACCATTAAACGTGCGAGTTTTCAATTTCATTAACTAGTAATTGCATAATATTACATAGTATTTGAACTACTTTAGAATTATTAAAATGCGATGTACATTTGTGTTCATACTATGGATAGTTGCTGACATAATGATTGAGTAAAAGCTTAATCTTATTGAGGATCTTGATTAGTAATCTAAGACTATTAATTTTGAACAAAAAATATGTACGCTAACCTTTGGGCTTTCCATCTGAGTAATTCACAAGATTTGACGTAAATACAATGATTACATTGAACAGTAGATAATAAGAATATTCGACAAAACCATTTTTTAAAGACGAAATTGGTGCTAAATATTCATCTCCTTAATGTTAAAAAATTCCGAATAGAGTACAAAATAAGTTGAGTCCAAATGTAAAATTTTTAATTCCGAAATAAAAGAGAATTTAATTTATATTGTCTACCAAAACCAGATATTTAACTCTTTGTCCCCTGCGCTGTCTGTGACGTAATAATAGCATTGCATTTGTTAACATTTGATGACATTATCCCTGTCGTCGCTGAACACTTGCGATTACGTACTGAAAAGACGTATTTCCATATGTAGAGTTTATGTTATTTATGTAGCGCTTTTCATTATAAAATAGAAAGCGTATTATTGTAAATCATTCACGTAATTTGCACATCCATTTGTAAGTTGTATTTAAAATATTTAATAGTGATTTTACCTATTTATTATTTTTTGTGAAATACTTTACATTTTAAACAAGGGCACCGCTAAGCGGAGCATCCCCTCGCGGCAGGAACATCTCTGGTAATGGTAATATCTCAAGAGAGATAAATTCTCTAGAGGGACGTTAAACATGTCAAAGATTGATAGTACAACGTATCTTCTTTAATGCCCTTCTCATGAATATTTTGCTCATATGAAGGCTTGCCCGTGAAGAGCTGCCCATTTTTTTCTCATAATAGGCACTGACGGCCATTGAGCAGTGACTGAGTGAGAGATCCTTTTGTACCAGCATCTATTGGGACATTGGCCCTTGGTTTACACGGTCTCATTCGAAGGACCAGTCTTCACGTCCTACAGTGGGATTCAAACCCGCAAGATTAGGATCAACTTCCTTACTTTTGACAAAATAATTAGTGGAGTGTTGTTGTTGATCCATTTTTTTACAAAATGCAAAGTGCAACGCGTCTTGGTTGGTGTGTGGGGGTAAGAGAAGATAGATGAGGGTGTCTATTTTTAACAAAAATCAAATTGCATAGCATTTAAGTTGGGAGGGGGTGGGGGTCATAATATCCATACGTACTTGGGCAGTTTCTGTTATACCTAGTAGAAACATATCACGCATGCTACATGTACAAGTCTCATTAATTTTAATTATTTACCAACCTAATTAGTATATTTCACAGTTCCAGACAAAACGCATTTTTTTTCCGTGATGAAAAATAACAATGTACATCGAGAGTTTATTTGAACTTGTGGCATAGGCGTCGGAACCGGGGGGGGGGGGGCTTAGCCTCCCACTTTTTTGCAAATATAGACAATTTCTATGCATTGAAAATTGGGGTTTACCTTTTATGTTGGTTTAGCCCCCCCCACCCCCACACCCACACACACTTTCAATTTAACATGCATCCCAAATTCCCAGACACCTGGTGGAGTTTGGTAATGAAACCGTGACGTTCATCAAATTCTATTAATCTGGTTCCAACAGACTCGACACAGTTTTTAAAATGGTTCCCTAGCGGAAATGTTTATTAGCAACTCGTACATAAAAGGTCAGGGTTTCGAGACAGTGAAAATGCGATATCTAAAGAAATATTTCATCAATGAACTTGACAATTAATAGGCTTCTTCCTTTTATACTGCCACACAAGTATGTAAACGCTGAGAGTGGTTAATGCAACGGTTCTCTGTCAATCTTGCCCACAAATGATTATTGTCAACTCGTACATAAAATGTCAGTGTTTCGAGGCAGTAAAAACGCGATATCTGAAGAAAATATTTCATCAATGGACTTGAAAATTAATAGGCTTCGTCCTTTTATACTGCCACACAAGTATGTAAACGCTGAGAAAGGTTAATGCAAAGGTTTTCTGTCAATCTTGCCCACAAGATAACGAACACACTAACACACACACATACATACGCACATTTGCGATGCTATATCCCCTCCGCAACTAGTTGCGCGAGGGGATAATAAGCAAAGTGTATCATAGCTTTGTACCTTAAAAATAATTAATAAGTTTATAAAATATAAAACATTGTTCAAATAGTTGTTGGGTTCTATTTCCGTTCTGATATTAAAGCCAGAAACAAACCTATTATTATACACCCCCCCTTTTTTATTTATTCTTCGGTCACAAGTACATATACACTATATGTAGCCGCAGATCTGTAGCGTTATGGCTTTTTTTAATCTTTGACTATAATTTTGGCGGAATTTTTTTTTAGTGTAGTGTATGCTTTATTAACTGTGAATACCAATATTCTATTTTCCACAGTACATGTATGTATAAACATACCTCAATCAATCAAACCTCAGAATATCCTATTCATTTTATCCAATCAGATAACGTTTTACAATTTAATTTTTTTTTTATTAAAAAAACATCGCAACTAATTCCTTTTCAATAAAATTATACGTTAGATATATAAAACTTCCTTGGCAATCTAAAGCGGTAATCTGTATATACTTAAAATGCATCTAATCTATTTTTTTTTATAATACATTTATATTTACAGCAAAAGGATTTTTTGGCCCTACACAGAAAAGCAAACGTTTCCATATTTGACAATTAATTTTTATCATTGCAATTCCTACTGTATAATTATGTTTCAAATCAATATGTGGGAAACTTTTTCAACATTAACACAAGTTGAGAACATTTTTAGACCATTAAAATTAATTACAAATAAATTGAATCTAAGGTACAGAACATAAAGGATTGTGAACACACAATATAACTGAAGTATTTTCACAATACGCATGATATCAGTCATATTTCATTAAAGAACTGTTCAATTATAATTTTAAATCTTGTCATACAATCCGATAACTAGGGTTCTATACAGCACACATCATCCCAACCCAATAACTGAATTCATCTAAACACCTTGAGTTATTCCTCTATTGATAAGAGCCCATGAAACAATGAGAAACATTGTTTTCCGCATAAATGGATATCGCAAAGAATGCAACCATATGTAGTATCCTTCCCTTTTCTTGGTGTCGACTTTGAGCATTGTTTGCAATCTTTTCTTCACTAGTTTTGAGAAACTGTGACATGTTGGCGTGTTTAAGGTGCCCTTAGTTGTGTCCTGAAAGATCCAATCAACTACTGAGCTAGCGAGATTCTAAAGTCCAGCTGTCGGTATTTCTTCTTAGAAAGCTGGGGTCGACTTTCTTTCATAAGAATATAGGTATTAATGATTGCAGTGTTGATAAGAAAGTGAAGTACATATTCCCACCACTTTTTGCCTGCCCTGTCGACTGGATATTTCGAACGCAATTGATCAAAAAAATCAACTCCCCTAAAATATGATTGATAATGCCCGATACTTTGTGGTCGGGGGACAGATACAGCTGAATCATCTTTCAGGCGCCTGGATACATAAGTAGCCATCTCAAGCGGCGATGTCACTGTTGACAAAACTGACACGGGTCGGTTATCCATGCACACAGTAGCTGTGAATTGGCTGTCTTGTCTGTAACGAGAAAGCATTTACTTATTAGTCACATATTTTACAATGGTTACGTTAAAAAAGGTAGTATTTATAAATCAGGCCCGAAACTGCGTTTCAGTATAGTTTCAGATATATACCGTGTTACGTAATCTCCTTGGAACTTTGGCGTCACTAACTTCATGTCTCTGGAGAATCCCTTTCTATTTATCACAATCGTTCCACAATAGAAGATCTTTTTGAGGAGCAGACCCTTTGCTAGTTCGACTGACGTAAAGAAGCTGTCGAAGAAAACGTGATGGATTTTGCCCTGTAATTCCTCCGTGAGTTTAAGACTACTGTATAACACCCTTATATTGGTCTCTTCCGAGGTACAGGTCAAGCTGATGGCAAAATCCAGACAAACTGTCGCACCGGAGCCAAACTTTGAATCCACGCTTCGTAGGTTTGGAGGGTATATACTGTTTGTCCTATAAATGAAGATAGCAAGATATATAGGTTGTTACAACGTTTTGAGAAAAAGACGCACATTATATATTAGAGACAAAGAAAAAACACACCGTTTAATTAAAAAAATCAACATTACAAAGGGGGGGCACTCATTTCATTAAACTCAAATTCTTACATCAGGGATAGGAGGGGGTTCAACCATTTTGTCACAAAAATAGTTTCACGTACATCAATAAATAAGTTCTGCTATACTACCTTATGTCTTCCTTTATATGCTATCATGCCTTCATCTATGGTCTGCTGTTTTCGGGGGTTGTAACATTCAGACATATTTTTTTAAAACAATATCCAGAATAGAGCGAATTTTATAAAGCGTATCTTCTGTGTTCTCTGCAATGCAAATACGGAGTTATTTTTTCGTAGCGTTTTAAGGGCATTACTTCCTGGAAGCCAGCATTCCTTTTTATGACTCAAGTACAGCTTGTAATCGGGAATCTTGTTTATACCCATCATGATCAGAATCTCAATATATGCCTGTATCTCAGTATATGTACATTCATACCACAAAGAATCACGACCTACATTGAAAAAACAGAATGAATCTTTTAATGTTTTTAAGCTAAGGATGAAGAATGTATATGTTCAACTTAAAATAGAATTAATAAATTTATTGAAGTGTAATATATGCCTGCATTAATTCTTTACAGGGTGGCACCGTTTCAATACATAGAATATTGTCGAAATAACGCACAACTATTTCATAGTGTTTTGCAGGAAATAGTATTATTCACCCCCTTCTTTCACCAGTTGTTGAAGAATTTTAACCTTTCACCTAATATATTTATTTCTGACTACCTGTGAGAAAAGCTTCAGTGTTAGTGTAAATAGAATTAATATTAATGGGTAATGTTATACCACCATGGCTAAAATACGAATAATTAACCTTATGATCATTTCATGGGAAATTAGATTAGAGTAATGTTGCATTTAAAGCTTAGTCCAAAAGGGTGGTAATGTCACCCCTTACATGAATTAATGCATGTGTAACCTTAGTTAAAAACAAAAGAGATTTTATGACGTTTATGCTGTTTAATTGAATATTACTGTAAAAGTAATTTCATTCACTAGTAATTGCATAATACTACATTGTACTTGAACTACTTTAGAATTATTAAAATTCGATGTGCTATTGATAGTTGCCGACATAATGATTGAGTAAAAAGCTTAATCTTAGCGGGGATCTTAATTAGTAATCCAAGACTATTAATTTAGAACCAAAAATATATATATGGACGCTAACCTGTGAGCCTTCTGTCATGATATAAATTTTGAATTATTATTACATTGAACAGTACATGACAAAAACATTACAGAAAACTCTTTTTTTAAAGACGAAATCGGTGCTAAATATTCATCTCCTTAATGTTAAAAAATTCCGATAAGAGTACGAAAAAAGTTGAGTCCACATGTAAAAAAATTAAATTCCAAAATAAAAAGTGAAGTTATTATTTCATATTGTCCACCAAAATCAGATATTTAAATTATTTGAATTTACTTTTAAACAATAATTATAGAAATCTTAAATCACCATTTTCTTTAACTTCGTCAAAATCATAGACCACTGGAATATATATATGAAAAGAAAAAGTTTCTCGAAGCAAACAATGTAAGATAACGTAGTTTAATGATTACAAATTTAACAATTTAGAAAATTAAATCGTGCATAGCTTTATTTCAGTGACAAGTCATTTGATGAAAGGAATAGAAAGGGACAGCTTAATGTATACCAAACTTGCATTATGTTCTATATTATCACTATTTAGCATATTCCATACTCTTAATTCAAACTCTTGGTCAAGGGATTTGAGTCTGTCGGGACTGTGATTCAGGCATGCTAAATAACCTATAAGGAATTGTTTGTTGTACAGATATGTAAATTGTGTCGATATGGTTAAAAAAATATGACAATTATCATTTAGAATGCGGTTAATGAATCAACACATTTCTTATACAATGTGGCACTTCGTGCATTTATGTTTTTGTCTTTTTTTTAAGAAAGGGATTTCATCCTGCGTAAGATACTACCTGTATATGTATGTACAATAAACTAAAAATGTTTTTATTACATATTTTGATCTAACAGGTCATAAGAAATATAAAATATTTGTCTAATCGAATGTAATTAATATTTTTTACGACAACCTTAGGACAAAAAATAAATAATAAAAGGGATGAAAAATGATTTTAGAACAGTCTCCTCATTATTAACATAAGATATTTTAATGAACTGAACGCTGGGAGATTTATTTGATTTTTTAAAAAACTGCTAATTTAAACTCTAGTTCGTGATGACCTTTCTCATATTTCACCGTCATTTTCGCAAATAATTCTTGCATTATTTATATGGCCAGCAATCTTAAGAAGCGTGAATTCAAGTTTATTTTAATCTTTACGTTTTTAAGGTCTTGTTATGACAATTAGTAGAACATTCAAAAGCTGTCGTCACCTGTTATGTTACGAGGTCAAATTTTATTATTGTAAAGCTAAAGTGACATAGGACGAAAATAAAATTATGAACATAATTTGTTTGAAAATTTCTTTATTTAAATCGCAGAAAAATATTTAGTGTCTTTTTGTTTACAAATGAGTTTTATTTTACATTGCAAATGCGTGGTACAGATTTTTTTTTACCATTTGATTAATGTAGTGACCACATGATTATATCACAATTGTTTTACAATTGAATATAAGTATGACAATAAAGTGTGTACATGTTTACCCTCAAGATAGAAAATTTTACACTTTACCTAACGTACAAGTATTTTTCCCATTGAAATGACCGGATAGATATTTGTGCTGAATATTTCACAGAAGGATGAAAAAGAATCTGTGGTAAAAGGTGATATTTCCTAATGTCTCCCTCATTAAAAAATTTGGATGTTTTTAAATAAATCACTGCAATTCTTCAGACAACGAAAAAGGATGACATTTTACATTAGGTGTGAAGGTGAAATATTTATCTTCTGTGCATGTTTTATCTGATACATGAACGCGTGGAGGAATATGGAGGGAAACGACAGGCAATTAACAAGAAACGGAAACGATTTTAAAAAGACATTTTCAAATATTGATAAAAAGCAGCAACAGTTAAACAGTGCGAAGGTAAGATTTGAAACATAATTTAATCAATATGATACCAGTGTGCAATATTGCTTTAAAAACCAATTTATTCCACTTTATTACTGATAATGAAAAAATGAAATTGTTTTTGATATAGTACCTTAAGGTGCATTTCCAAAATGATTTTTTGGTACCTAATGTGTCGATATACTGAACTTTTTTTTAGTAAGCCATTTTCATAAGTATTTACTATGCCCGTTTTTTGTATATAAACTAAAGAAAGGAACCACAAATCTCTTTTGCCAGATGTTCAACATATTTATTTGCTTATTCTTTTTTTTTTCAAATGCGAGGGGATAGAATCATTTTCTTCTGTCTGTCGATGTAAGATATGCATCGTTCATAGGCGCTTGGGTAAAGGATACTGTATATTTTTTATATAATGTATTGTCGAGGAAATTCGAACTATTCTCGTAACATTTTTTTTTCAGAGCACAGTGTTAATTTTTAGTTTTGTGTAAACCTTTCTGCTTCATATACGCCAGAATATCACGGAAATTAGATTTTATGCACGCTTTAAAATCGACATAACCCACTGTATACTAAAAAGAAACAAGGCTTGCAACTTCATTTGCCCCTTTCCGTGCCCCAGACTAGACTCGATTTTTTTCCTTTTTAAAGATATATGCGCCGCTTACCAGCTGAATTACGAACCCCCATCTCTCCAGAAAATTCTTATGTAATGATAAAAATCTTTTCATCCATCTTATATTTTTAATCAATTATTTTCTCTCCAATTTCGCTCGTTTTATCGTCTAATCACGGAAGTCACCGGAATTCCAACATCCGAAACCCAAAACGGACGGACAGAAAATGAATTAACAGTTTGAAAATCGCAAGGATCATCAGAGTATATGTCGATTAGAACTGTCTAAAACTTCTTATACAGTGTATTATCACTGATAATATATACGCATTTTTCACTCACTTTTTAAATTAAATGCCAATTCCATTCCATTTCATCCTTCTTAAATCTTAATTAGAAGTTAAAATCGTAATAAAATAATACAACATAATTATTAACGTTAATCTCTAGAGAAACGTGTACCGCGCTAAAAAGTAATTTCTGGGAAAAGATAACGCCACATTTCCATCCATGACCGGAAGATTAAGTTTATGTTACAATAATTATGTGTGTTAAGTTGGAAAAATTGTAAACCTATCCTTAGAAGATCCAGATGACTGGTCATAGTCCAGCATCATTAACACCGTGATTTAAACTGTTCTTAATATTTAGTTAATGCTTTTTTGTTCTCGAGAGCTGCAACCAAATTCAGACCTGTTTACTCTAACGATTTCGCCGTAATTTGTACGGATTGTTTGTCTAAAATACGTCTCACGTTTTGCCATTTTGAAAATACGGAAATCGGAAATACGTTAGTTTGAAATTAAACAGTTTTCGTTATGATCTGTCTTAGTTTCACCCTTTTTGTCGCTAAATAAGAGAGAGATTTCAAACACATAATCGATGTCAGGTTGCCAAAACGTTGTGGTATTATGGAATGACAAATACCTTGTTGTTAAATCATGTTTATGTAATCAGAAATGCAGTTTTTCCGTTTTAATATATATGTAAAATTGATTGAAAATGAAATCTCACCTGCAAATGCCGAATCTCACGGACAAATCTAATAACAAATACTGGGAGTCAGCGTTATGGGTAAACGGGGCTGCAAGTTTCATGTAGTACTGTCGGTAGGGCACCTTCTCCATGATCGGAAGCTCTTCGGTTCGAATCGGGCCGAGTTTGACCTGAGTCTATTTCGAACAAGATTAATTGGCTGTATGTTGTTTATCGTCCCATTTGAGAATATTTCTCTCTGAAAGAGACGTCACCATATACCTTTCTACACATTCAGGGGCATTGAGTATTGAGGGCTTTTTATCGAGCAAACGCCTATCGTGACACAGGGCCTTTTGTAAGAACTCATCCGAAGGATCTGCAATTTCCACTTCAAAGTGTCGAGCGCATGCCGAAGGAACAGTTGCTACCCATTTTTGCATGTATTGACTAAGGTTGGTCGCGCTCTATAGCTACCGACCGAGTTACCGGTATAAACTATACATGTAAATACAAGAAGCAACTGTTCCTCCGCAAACTTCGGCACTTTAAAGATATGGGTTTTTCGGATGAGACCTAAATAAACAGGACCCTCTGCTACTCAGGTGTTGTTACCATTAGTTGACTTCAATGACCATGAGTGCAGCGTAAAACTAAAATTTTAAGCACTTCACCTATGTATGAGTGAAAAGGTATTGGAACAAGAAATAAAGATTGAATTTTTGGTGTTTTACTGTTTAATTGTCGGTAATATCATATTTCGGCATCAAAGAACATAAATTCAATCTATCCATCATTATTCTTGTGCAGGTGTCGTAAATTGCAAATGTCTACCCATATAGATAAAGACTGAAAACAATGTTAAATTATCTTTTTATGATTGTAAAAAGAAGGCAAACTTTTGAATACATTTCACGCTAGATCATTTGACGTTTACTTTCAATTTTTGGGGACATATTTTGATCTTGTTTGATCTTGTACTAATACTTTTACGCAAGTTCGTACAAACTCTTGTTTCGTTCTTTTTTTTAGACTGCACCCAATTCAGAAGTTCCTACTTGGGTATCCCTGGTGTGTAGCAGAAGAAACTGCTGTGGAACTGAAAGCAATTTGAGATCGATTGATTCCAACTCCCTAGGAATAAACAGTACTTTCGGTGAACCTGGAAGCCATTCAGACGTTTCGTCGTTAGGTTCCAATAACGGCAGAGGATTCCGAGGAAAAGATAAATCAAAGCGAGGCAGATTGGCAGTTCTGTTTATAATTTTATTAATTCTGATCGCTTTCATCGCTGCAGCTGTTGGAGTAACAATAAGCTACGTTTACAATCAAGGTGAGAGAAATATGAAGATCGGGGTATATTGTTGTTTGATACTTGAAAGATGCTTGTAACATTTTGTGACTTCATGAAGAATATCATAAAGAAATAATTTTCTTGTCGGAAATCATCTTAATTCTAGATTTGCCATCTTGGTAGCACATTAAAATTAAAGTTGAACACGACGCGTAAACAGGCATAAGCCATTTTCGATATTGTTATCTCCGATACATCCACACCAGTGTATTGGTACTCCTCCCATTCCTTTCACCTGGCTGCTTTATTGTCATGGGTATCGGCGTGGAATGGCGACCCGTGTTCGTGCTGGTTATCTTCCATTACCTCTGTTTACACGTTCCGGTAGTTTTCAGCATATTCGCTTTAGTTTGTATATTGCACTGACCTGTGCAACTGTAGTAAGTGTCTTATATTCAACGAAGTTCAGTTATGTTTGTCGCTAACGAGTGCTTGTTTAACACACGTCCATGTACGTACACCAGTGACATTTCATTACACTGAACAGTGACTAATTAACCGTCACCCATTTTAGGAGCCCGCAGATATAGCGAGAATTCGAAAATATATTGCGGACAAAATCTTTTTACAAATCGTCTTCGGCTTTAAGCAGACCATCCGAAAAGTATGCATACAAACAATAAGATAAAGGTTACAGATGCTCCATCGCTCAGTGATTGTAAAGGTCAATACTTGAAAAGTACACATTCAATCGATCAATACAAATAAATATAAGGACACTTCATTAGTGTTTACAACTTTAAAAAATAAGAAATTTGTGAGCCAATGCTCACTAGTAATACCTCCGCTCTGATGTGAAGAAACATTATCATGTTAATATACACAAGTTCAATTATCGGCAGATGCACAGAAAACTATGACCTTTACATCAGATTCATGTGAAAATTAATACAACCATATGGCACCAAGAGTGTACTAAAATTTCAAGCATCTGCTATGACATAGTTGATGAGAAAACTGTGACGAAAATTTATCATGTATGAAACAGACAGGCGCACAGACAAACAGGAAGTTGACATCGGAATTGAACTAAAATGTATCCCTTCACATAGCAAGCCTTAGATTGTGTTAAAATTTCAAGGATCTGCAATGAGTAGATGCAGACCTGCCTACCCTTCCGCTTTTGGCGTAATTCTTCCGCTTTTTACCACTTCATTACGCCACTTGTATAAATTTTACGCTTTTTTATATTTTGGTTTAAAATTCATTATGAATGTCTAATTTTAGAGTCAAAGTACGACCTGCTGTAATGAAAATAGAAGTTTTAGTAAAACTAATAACATAGGCAATATACCTAGTAGTTATATGTGTACTGGTATGGCGAAGATTTGGAAAAACACGAGAACGCACTATAGTTACGTGCACTACTTACGTTAACTATTAAATGATGTATTAAGTACAGCTCTTTCTATGTTCAATTTAGTTCATTTTTTAACATTGCTTAGAACAAGATAGAAAATGCCAGTGTGAAAAAGATGAAATACAGTGTTATTATGTACGATTTGTGTAAATATGCAAACGCAAGGCTTTAATTAAGTGATTTGATAAAAATTGACCCAATTCTTCATCAAGGGTGTGCGGTTGTTTTGAGTTTAATATAAGATACTGGTATTTTACACTTTTTTGCCAATAGATGATTCGAAAAAGAAAAGTTTGTGCAAGCTTTGTCTAGTAATGTACAATTTCGGTTGTTATGAAAAAATAGAGTATTGTAGTAAAACAACAAAATAGGAAAACATGATTGATTACGCTTTTACCTCTGAAATTCCGCCAAAAATGTACTGAAATTACACCCTTGCAATGAAAAGGGTAGGCAGGTCTGTAGATGCTGAGCAAACTGCGACGAATTTTTGTTATGTATGAAACGGACAGACGAACAGTAAGCTGACATCGGATTTGAACAAAAAACTATCCAACCGTATAGCATGCCTCAGAAAAGATGGTTTCAACATTTCAAGCATCTACGATGAGTAGTTGCTAAGAAAACTGGGACGAAAAATTTGTTACGGAAAGACACATGGACAGACAGACACACAAGGATAAAACAGTATACCCCACTCTTTTTCGGAGCGGGGGTATAAATATGTTTTACGAGAAGTAATATTACTAGTATTTAAAACTAACTTCAGACACAAAATCGGTGTATTGTTAGCCCCCCCCCCCCCTTAAAATTCATTTAATTTCCTAACAGTATTGTAAGATAATATCGAGCAATGAACTCTAATTTAAATTTAGATTTATTGAATAAAGGCGTTTGGGGCAAAAGTGAAATAAAGTCAATGTGTGTAAAAATGGTAAAAAAAAATCAAAGGTTGTGTTCCCGTAGACGCAAGAGTGCAAAACATAATTTCAAGCTGTCAAAAAATATACATTTATTCATATTCCAATTTATTCGAAACGAACTTGTACATCAGAGATTATGTAACAATTCAGGGGAAATAGGTGTATAAAAAGACAAGTTTTGTTGAGAAATATATGCAAAATCCATACCGAGGAATGTTTTGTTTCTCCAATTACCTTTATAAATGTACACGATTATAACTGTATGTGAACCTATGAGTCATTTCTCGACGAATTGACGGTCAAAAACATCAGAACAAACGCCTCTGTCAACAAGACATGTAACAGCTCTTCAGATAAAGTTACTGTCATAATAAAAATGTATTTAATATACATATATACTAATTTTCATAAATTGAGCAAGAATCAAAAGGTGACAAAGAGGAAAGGCATACCGATATAGGAATGAGGGCTCACATGATGTGCATGTTTACATTAGAATATATAAGATTGATTGATTGATTGTATACTGTTTAACGTCCCTCTCCGGAATATTTCACTGATATGGAGACTTCACCATTGCCGGTGAAGGGCTGCAAATTTAGGCCTATGCTCGGCACTTATGGCCTTTGAGCAGGGAGGGATCTTTATCGTGTCACACCCGCTGTGACACGGGGCCTCGGTTTATACGGTCTCATCCGAAGAACCGCCCCATTTAGTCGCCTTTTACGACAAGCAAGGGGGTACTGAGGACCTTTTCTAACCCGGACCCCCACGGGGAAGAATATACAAGAAAATGTTGATTAACATCAAGATACATTAAAAAAAAAAAAATAAATTCAATGCGTCAAGTTACAGTTATATCATTCGACAGAACTTTTGTTATTTGATAGAGTTCAAATTTTTGTTCACAGATAAAGTAAGACTCCATGTGGATTTTAGTGTTGATAAATACAACGAAACACTGAATCACAAGAAACAACAGAAAGAGGAAGCAGCTGAATTCTGTAGGAAGGTGAGGATTTCTGCTAAATGGTTTGTAGACTTTATACAATCTTTATTTCAAAGGGATCACATTAATTTTATTAATATGATATATAATATTTGAATTTTTTCTTCTTTATCAATAAAAAAATAAGGTAAAGTTATTTTATTTAAACTCTTTTTTCGGAATAGATTGTGATAATTTAAATATAAAACTGTTTAAAATTCGTCACAAAGTACCCGGATTAAAGATACGTTTTTGATCGATAGATAGTTTTTAGACATAATAATCCATTGCGCTATAATAGTTTAGAATTTATCTTTTATCAGAAATATCAGCGCGATATCTGGATTCATTTTTTGTAAAACCGTTATGGTCAAACATTGTATATACAGTGGAACTCAATTATAAAACAGAACTCGCTTTTAGGGAAACTGAATGAATTAGGAACCTCGATGATGATTGTTTATGACGTAGAGATATGTAATAAAGCTTCAACCAGGGTACTAGTGATTTCCTTATAATCGAGTGAAATTGAAAATTATTAAAGATTTATTTGAATAATGTTTTCAAAAGGTTTATTTGCATTCAAATTTTATTTTTGAATTACACTCTTAACAGGTAAAAGATGCGTTTCGTTCAGAGGGTCTTGAGCATCATTTTCTCGATTGTAAATGTGTCCACACCAGGTACGTAAATACATTTACTTTCACGCTCCAAAAGTTTTAAATAGATGGTTAAAATTACTCTGCTCCTCATAAGAAAACTGCCTTTCAAACCAGTGTTGTAAAAACAAATCTTTGGAAAGAATTGATTTTCTAGATGAAATTTTTAGGTGAAAATCGATCGAAATAAAAACGTTTCGATATTTATACATACTTAAATTGCAATTAAAATTCTCATTTGCATTTTGGTAGAGAATTGAAGAAAAAAATCATTTGTAAATGTATTTCTTTTTCAAAAGGTCTTTGTATATTCAACTTCAAAGTAAACTATAAGGCTGAACTAGAGAATTTTTTTGCTTTCAGGCCAACAATAAGCGAGGTGAAGTTTTCCTTTGTTCTTGAATTCACTGATAACAAACAGACGGACAGTATCGATCAAATCAAACGTGTCGTCGTACGTGTTGTCAATGAAAGGAAGAAGGATCAAGAATTCAGACCATTGTATCCCCAGGGGTCTTATCCTGCAGCAGATAATAGAGGTAAAGTTATGAATGTATTGATACGGTGGTTTAAGATGGAACTTTATAAATTTACAAAAAACTTTGACGTTTTCCGGAATCATCCATGACGCAATGAAAGATGCACTAACTGATATATAGCCTCAGAGGGCTCGAAAAAGTGAACCATAACTTAAACATATTTTATAAATAGGAGTATTCAAATACGTTAAACAGTTATAGATTTAGTATTACATGACGGTTTTTACGGACGTTCGATCCTAAGTTTTTGTGTGGATTTTGGTCATGTCCTTCATTTATAAAATTCTGCATCATTTTTAAATTCTAACATTAAATCTGAATTCTACAATGCAAATTGAACTATATTCAATGAAAAAACGCGATTAAATTCCATTCATGTTGAATTAAACTAGAGACTATATTTTGTGGCGGAAGGTTTTAGACGAAAATAAGTTTTTTTTCATTTTTGAACTATAACAGTACTCTTTATTTTGGATTCCTATTTTTTCCATTACGGTTGCACACAAAGCTGTTTTTTTTGCAGTAAACTGTGCAATGCTGGTTCTGAAACATCTATTAAACTATTTCTTTTGAATTCTTTCAACAAAGTGTGACAAATATAGTGAAATATATTCTGAAAACCCGGTAAAAATTGAGCCACATTTATCGTAAAAGTGACACATTTTTAGTAATATCTGAAAATTAAATATGAGTTTAACTTCTCACTTTTTCAAATTCCTTATAACGTAAACACTTCTTTTTATCATATATATTCAGGACCAGCTGAGTTAGGAGGAAAGACATCTAAAAACGAAGGAACTACAAACTCGTCCATGTTTCCGAAAACTACTCCAGCTGTAATAAAATCCACAAGGCAAAGAAATCGACAGATATTTTCAAAAAGTAGTTCAACTACACCAGGTTTCAAAACAACAGTTAGAGGCACTGTTAAGAGTACTGAGAAAGTGAAAGTCCAGACAACGACCATGGGAACAACTTCATCAACAACACCGGGAATGAATGCGTGGGACAGAATTCTATCAAAGTTAAACATCACTGGAAGGAAATGAATGGTCAACGTAACTGATACAATTGTTCTATTTATTAACCTCAGTCATCGCAGCAGGTCATATTAGGCCATTGTGTGAAGTTTGGTAATTCGTTATTTTTTTATCAAGGCTTCTTTACGGGGGCTGTCTCCATGTAAAATGATCAGGGCTATACAATAAGAGCCGATTGAAATTCCAACATTTTTTTGCAAAACCTGGTCCTCGAAAAACCACATATTTGTTGTAATAAAGGTCTCATAATCATTTTAATATCATCTTTGAAATGAATTGAAAAAAAAAATTACAA
This sequence comes from Saccostrea glomerata, assembly GCA_003671525.1. Taxonomy (NCBI): domain Eukaryota; kingdom Metazoa; phylum Mollusca; class Bivalvia; order Ostreida; family Ostreidae; genus Saccostrea; species Saccostrea glomerata. The sequence continues at coordinate 140,526 of PRKT01000397.1, forward strand.
TTTGACAAAATCCACATTTTAGATACTCTTGTCTTATGGGGGATTGATTCATTGAATGCTGCAGAGAATTTACATCTTTTCCGAAGGAGTGGGGGTATACTGTTTTACCCTTGTATGTGTCTCTCTGTCTGTGTGTCCGTCCGAAACAAATTTTCGTCACAGTTTTCTCAGCAACTACTCAACGTAGATGCTTGAAATTTTAACACAATATTTTCTGAGGCATGCCATATGGTGGGATACATTTTTGCTCAAATCCGATGTCAACTTCCTGTTTGTCTGTGCGTCTGTCCGTTTCATACATAACAACTTTTCGTCACAGTTTTCTCAGCAACTACTCAACGTAGGTGCTTGAAATTTTAATGAAATATTCTCTGAGGCATGCCATATGGTGGGATACATTTTTGCTCAAATCTGATGTCAACTTCCTGTTTGTCTGTGCGTCTGTCCGTTTCATACATAACAACATTTCGTCACAGTTTTCTCAGCAACTACTCAACGTAGATGCTTGAAATTTTAACACAATATTCTCTGAGGCATGCCATATAGTGGGATACATTTCTATTTAAATCTGATGTCAATTTTCTGTTTGTCTGTGCGTCTGTCCGTTTCATACATGACAAATCTTCGTAGCAGTTTTCTCATTAGCTATTCATAGCAGATGCTTTAAATTTTAATACCGACTTTGTTGAGGCATGCCATATGGTGGGATTAATTTTGATATGAATCTGATGTCAACTTCATCTTCCTGTCATTGAACTTGTGTGAACAGTATATCAATATGATAGTGCTTATTTACATCAGAGCGGAGGTATTACTAGTGAGCATTGGCTCACAGATTTCTTGTTTCTTTTCATTAAACATTTATCAAGCATTCTGATAGATTTCCTTGTGAATAAGTGTACTACATGTATATACGAATTTGTACAAAATTATATGTACATGTACTTATACATATCTGTAAAATGCATCTATTTGTTTACTTTTGCAAGTACTTAATACTTTCAAAATTTAATGTTTAACTGTGACAATTTGAATGTTTAATTAAACTGTAGGTAGAGGGCTTAACAAGTTACCAGACCTTGTTGTTAAATTAAAATACGTCCAAACTTTGAAAAATATTTCGTTTGTTTTAGGGCAACACCAAAGATTCATGGATCAATTCATTCTAAGTTCTATGGATCTTCAAATTTTTTTGTACTACTAAGGTGACCTTTCAGGCACTTAGGTTTCTCGTAGTTAGTCGTCTTTGAACTTGTCATCGTTGGTTTATAGTGAAAGAGGTGTCATTTTGGTGAAAACCAAAAAAGGAAAGAAACGAGCAAATATTAAAGACATTGTAATTGGTGTAGCAATGAAGGATATGGAGAAAACAACCAGTTTGCAATATCAAAGTCCATAAAACAATACAAAATAGGAGCAGAGCAAACACGGGCCTTCGAAACATCAGAGGTGGGATCAGGTCGTAGGTATGCAAAAAAAGTATTCTTCTGAACAATTCGAAGAAATCCTCATACAGATTTGTTGGGTCTTTTGTTTAATTCTAAAGAGATTGCCACAGTGTATGGGTAGCCCAGTCCTTTAATAAGACTGCGCCTGTTACATGGTTCTTCAGGTGCTAAGGTAGGTTAATCTGAGCACACGAAGGGTATGACCGGTCGGCACTCCTCCATAGCACTTGATCCCACCTCTGATGTTTTGGAGGTCCCTGTTTGCCCTGCTCCTATTATGTATTGTTTAATGGACTTTTGTGCTTGAATACTGTTCGTTATCTCAAAATATTGATATTTAAGCCACAATTTTACCTCCTTTGGAGAAAATGAACAGTATTCATCCTGAAAATCCACACATACCATAAAAATGAAAGAAAAAGTGAGCAAGCTCACATACCCCACGCTCCCCCAAAACTCAAAGTGCTGAAAATCCCGGAAAAAAATAAAAGAATCGGAATTTCCCGGTAATATGCACATCTACACACTGTGTCCTAAATATCTCCAAAGTTTAACGAAAATCTGTGCAGCGGTTTATGAGGAATTGCGCTGACAATATGTTCATCTCTATATTCAAGGTATGGCCAAAAATCTAAGTTGAAAAGTCTGGAAATTCTAAGAAAAAATAAAGGAATCGGAATTTCCTGGTAATATGCATAACTTCACGTTGTGTTCTAAAAACCTGCAAAGTTTGACGAAATTCGGTGCAGCGGTTTATGAGGAATTGCGCTGAAAAATTGTTTATCTCTATATTCAAGGAATGGCCAAAAATTTAATTTAAAAAGTGCTAAAATTCCCAGAAAAATAAAGGAATCAGAATTTCCTGGTAATATGCACATCTACACACTGTGTCCTAAATATCTCTAAAGTTTGACGAAATTCTGTGCAGCGGTTTATGAGGAGTTGCGCTGACAAAATGTTTATCTCTATATATAAGGTATGGCCAAAAATCTAAGTTGAAAAGTGTTGAAATTCTACGAAAAAATAAAGGAATCGAAATTTCCTGGTAATATACACATCTACACATTGTGTTCTAAATACCTGCAAAGTTTGACGAAATTCTGTGCAGCGGTTTTTGAGGAGTTGCGCTGACAAAATGTTCATCTCTATATTCAAGGTATGGCCAAATGCCTAAGTTAAAATTGCGGAAATTCTACGAAAAAATAACGGAATCGGAATATCTTGGTAGAATGTACATCTACACATTGTGTCCTAAATACCTGCAAAGTTTGACGAAATTCTGTGCAGCGGTTTATGAGGAGGTGCGCAGACAAAATGTTCATCTCTATATTCAAGGTATGGCCAAATGCCTAAGTTAAAATTGCGGAAATTCCCGGAAAAAATAATGGAATCAGAATATGCTGGTAGTATGCACATCTACACATTGTGTCCTAAATACCTGCAAAGTTTGACGAAATTCTGTGCAGCTGTTTATGAGGAGGTGTGCTGACAAAATGTTCATCTCTATATTCAAGGTATGCCCAAATGCCTAAGTTAAAAAGTGCGGAAATTCCCAGAAAAAATAATGGAATCGGAATATCCTGGTAGTATGCACATCTACACATTGTGTCCTAAATACCTGCAAAGTTTGACGAAATTCTGTGCTGCGGTTTATGAGGAGTTGCGCTGACTAAAAAAAGGACTGACTGACGGGTCTAAAACATTATACCTTACGCAACTAGTTGCGTGGGGTATGATTAGAAGGGGTACCTTAAAGACCTCGAGAGCATCAGAGTTGGGATCAGGGGCCTTAATGGAGGGAAAATCCCCTACCACCGGTCAGCCCCGGCTACTGCTCCTTGACATCACGAGTAACGGCGAGCAAATAAAATGGATTTGTAAAACCAGAAGTCTCTGTCGAGACTGAAGCTCTACTGGTTTGTACTTATAGCAAAGGAAGAGAAAAGTACTTAAGCAGTTGGAAATTGAAACTTTTCAACAGATAAATAGAATAATTATCCTTGATTAAGTCTCTTTATGTTCTTAGTGCAGTCTACTTGCATGCAACATTTATATTATAATCAGACTAAAATTGTATTTGGAGTAGCATTTTGAAAGAATTTCACAGAAATTTCTATTATTAGTAACCACGGCAACACCGTTCATCGAAATCAAAAACCGCTACACAGAATTATGTATCTTACTGTAGTCTACTTGTGTGCAAAGTTATATTGAAATCAGACTAAAACTGTAGGAGTAGCATTTTGAAAGAATTTCACAGAAATTTCTATTTTTAGTAACCACGGCAACACCGTTCATCGAAATCAAAAACCGATATATAGAATTGTGTATCTTAGTGTAGTCTACTTGTGTGCCAAGTTGTATTGAAATCAGACTAAAACTGTAGGAGGAGTAGCATTTTGAAAGAATTTCACAGAAATTTCTATTTTTAGTAACCACGGCAACACCGTTCATCGAAATCAAAAACCTAAGTAACTCGATTCATTCCTATAAAACCAACTTAACAAGCAATTAAGGTCATATTAGATGAGAATCTGCTTTCTAGACGATTTGGCAGGGAAGCATATGTCCATATTTATATATCAGCTACTTATTTTCAAAAAAGGTTCTATTTTGGGAAAGTGCCTAATAGTCTTTTTTATTCCATTCATATTACATGTACTATTAATCAAATATCTTGAAAACTTGTTAAGATACCCATTTCTACATAAAACTACGATTTCAGATACATATAGGGTACGTATTGGAAGTTTTATCTAAATATAGAGCTCAAAAACGATCTATTCTGATCTTAAAATATTGTGTTCGAAAGCAGCACTGGCCAACACTGTTAACAGGGAGGTAGATGTTGCCTGTCTGGCGCCGTGGTAAGAGTGTCTGATCTAAAGTCGCAGAGTACATGTAAGGAGTTGATCCATACGTCGTGGGTCGTGATGAGACCATATTAACCCTGTCCTATGCACATCCTGGGCCCGGTTGTTCAAAAGATGGTTAAATTTAACACAGTGGTTAAGGATAACTATGTGTTAAACCTTAATCATATGATTAGCTAACACAGTGGTTAAATTCTGTTGTTCAAAAGCAATTTAACGCATTGGTTAGCTAACACTGTGTTAACTGCTTAATCACTTGGTAATCACTTGGTTACCCATAATGCACTTCTACTTCCTTTGTACACAATCATGGCTGACGTCGTCTGCTTGAAAAAGAATAGAAAAGCTAGAAGCATTAATTTCTCCTTAACTGAGGTAGAAATTATCAAAAATGAAGTAAGACTTCATCCTATTCTAGAGGCAAAACATAGTAACATGGTTACCAATGCTAAGAAGCAAGCCATTTGGCTTGACATTGTAAGGAAAGTAAATGCTGTAGGGGTGGCAAAAAGGAGTTTGAGCGAAGTAAAAGACAAATGGCGTAACATGTGTCGGGAGGCCAAAATGAAATTTACGGAGAACAAGAGACAGATGTCAAAAACAGGAGGAGGGCCTCCACCCACCCCTCTTTCCCAGACAATACAGGATGTTGTCGACATGTATAAGGATGCCAGTTCCTTTCATGGGATTGAGGGGGGCATTGAAACCTCAATGCCTGGCTGTTCTGGTAAAATATGACTTCTTTGTGTTCATCAACAATAATCTTTTCTAATATGATCATTATCTCCATATTTCATATGTATAAATAAAAAAAATAATGGGAAAATGATTAAAACTGTGATAGAAGCTAGGCCAAAACACACAATGAAATAATGTCAAACTGTACTTTCATTGAATTTACTTTGTTTAAATAACTATATAATTATTTAACTATTACTTTATCACTTCAAAATAATATACTACTTCATTTAAAATATTGTACTCTAATCGGAACAAAACTGTACAATATCCCATGATATTAGGCCTAAGCCGTCAACTTGACTTTGATGATTTTCGTCTGCTTCAAAACATGAAACCATAATCAGTTGCTGTAAAATTCTATATTTAAGACCTTCAAAAGGTTGGGTTATCTTTTCTATCGCTATAAGGCCTATCCTTTATTTAATAAACCCAATTATCGCTGTTAACCATGATTGAATAGTTAACTAATATTGTCCTTTTTTCCGTATTTTCTTTTGATTTTGTTTACCATAACATGACCTTGACCTTTTGATGGGGCTAACACAAATCGAAAATATCAATCTTAATACTTGCCATGCATGTAGAATTGTGATCGAACATAAAATGTTTTAGTTTAGAAATTACATTATAATGCTCTCAGATTGCCGTTTGTAATTTTCCAAGTGTGCCCTTCGAGTCAAAATGAAAAATAAGAGGCGAACTCACCATCAACATGTGCTCTATTCTATCCTAGTGCATCTGGGTGTTTAAAATTTGATTAGCTTCGCACAAAGTATGTTTCTTACATCTTGATTGATTATTTTCATTTTGAATTTGAGAGAAAAGTAGATTTCATATTAGTTGCAGTAATTAATCTTCAATTAAAATCGGAGGAATGAGGATACGGATGTCGAATCCGAAAATAATACACGTGGATTGATCTATTTATATGTCTCTGGTGTGGATCCAAGTTAAAACATAAATCTGTAGAGCCTCAAAAAGTTCAGTTGTAATCCGACTGCAACCCCAATGCTTTTCTAAACATTCTGAAGTTATAGATAGTATTTAAAAATATGACTTTGTATAGAATAAAGAAAATTAATTATTATATTTATGTGTTCAATCATACAAATTTAAATATATATATATATAAGAAAAGTGCTATAAATATGAAAAGTAAATATTTGATTAAAGATGTTATCTGATGAATTGATGCTAGCTGTAAGTACATAAGAATTAACTGCTTCATAAGGCTGCATACTACCATATGGCAGTGCATGTGTACGCATAAGTAAGAAAGACTAATAATGTTGATTTTTTCTATACATAGCAATATCCTCAATGGCAGTGTCTCCCACTCAGACTGTAACAAATAGGATAACTAAGGATAATGATGTGGACATTTGGCAAGATGCCTGTGAGGACCTTTCTGTGCCATCCCCATCTCCAGCAAGCTGTGCATTCATTGCCTTAGAGACATGTGCACCGTTAGAGGAACCCCTTTCCCCACCTAGCCCACCAAGACAACTATGTGCCTCATGTAAATATTTTGGCAATATAATTATATACTTTCATGTTCTCAACTATACTAGCTTAAAGAAAACACAAATTAGAAATAAATGAATTGAGGTAATTAAAACAAATGTAAGAGTCAGAGACTTTAGTTCATTGACCAAGGATGGTACACATTTGTCCATTTTCCTTTTAATTAGATGGAATATTCATATTTTTCTCTTTGACATCATAGCAATTTAAGCTGCACCAATCCAGTTTTGAAGATAAACATTAAATGCAAGATCCATAAAATAAAACACACAAGATATTTATTATAATATATATAAGTTTTTGTATATTTTATGCAGCATTGCCAGTCAGTACATGTAGTAGAGATCCAAACCAAGGAAAAGAGAGGTAAGGTTGCTCTCAGTCTTTGTTGATCTCTTGCCTTTAACTTTAGAGTGGGTGGTGTAAATATTTTTGACCTCTTGACCTTGACCATTGAGAATTTTGAAGTATTTGAACTCTGGCCATAACTTTTGAAAAGACGTGGTACTTCGGTTTTCATGTTTCTCCAAGTGTATTCCTTATGACAATACCTTAAATTCTTTTGGATACCAATAATTTTGTTCATTTTCTTTGACCTTGGAGTTTCACTTGCATTCGAGAAATTCAATTTTGTCATATGCTGCAACACAGGATCATCAGTGTTTCACAAACACATTTTGTTTCATTCTAATTAAAACCCAATATGTATTCTATAAATTGTAACATAGTACATGTGTACTCTAAAGATATCACTATAAAAAAAGCAGACCTTTTTTTTTATATTTACATGGTTTTATTCCATAGATGTACATTTACATGATTGTCTGTACAAAGTATAAAAAAAAGTCATAGAAATTAAATAAATAGACTAAATCTATTTATGACAATGACATACAATGTCAGAATACATTTGATTTCCTTATAAAACACATATTCTCTAATTAATATAAAGAATTTGATTTTCAAAACAATATTATTTAAAATTCAAAATTATTTTAGAGAGAAGCGCAAGAGTGTGAAAAGGTCGGTGGAAGACGTTTACCGGTTGCAGTGTGAGGTGCTTGAGGAGGAGAAAGAGAAGATCAAGAAGGAGAAAGAAAAACTGGATTTACAGATTCAGCTGTTACATGCTATTCTTAAAAGACAGGATGATGAACAGACAGAGCTCTTGGCTTCATTGATGTAGACAAAATGGTCAATGCTTTAATTCTATAATTGTCAAACTTTCCACAATACATTACTAATATAGTCCGCTAGTCTATGTTTAGTATGTTATAATTGAAATTTACATAAAAATATGTTACATTTGAAGTTCTCTTGAGAGAAATTGTATAATTCAACATATATATATATATGAAAAAATCAACAAAATTTGATAGAAATTGTTATCAGCTTAAAAAGTGTCAAAATATGAGAAATTTAGCCAGTACGTGGTTTCAGATATTTTAGTGATCAAAAACATTAATACATATAACAACAAATTAGAGATTCAAAAGTCAGCTAGATTATGATTCCACAATATTTGGTCTTCGACTTCTTAATATTACTGTGACCTTTATTGCATATAAAGGGTTGAGACTCATTAATAATCAGATCTAATGTTTAAGGTGATAGCAAATTATGTCATAAACATACACAGTACAGTGTATTAAAAATGTATAGGCTCCTGTCAGTGACCAATACATGTTACAGTTAACAATGTCTCTAATATTTACAGCTTACCAGTCCCTTTATCATAGGTTTTTGACAATTAATAAAGTGGGTTTTTTTTCACAGCCTCATGTACTGTATTAGAAATGAGTTTTCTCTGTTGTTTTTTATTACATGAATTAATATATACATGTATGTACATGGTTGAGCATTATTTTAAAAATCAAAAAATCTTTTCTGTGTGCCATCAAAAATAGGTACAATATGATTTTCTGCATTTTCTTGTTTGTAAATTAACTGTTACTTACAGTTTAATACCAGTAACTGTTATGATTGTTATGGAGTGTGCCAAAATCTGTTTCAGTGTATGAATGTTTGTAAATTTTGATTATTTTAGAACACATTAACTATAATGTGATATTTTGATTTGAAAGTTACTTGTTACCAGTGTTTGTTGTTAATTCAGCATAAAATTATATTTAACATATCTATTTTATCTTTGTTGACATATATATACTTTATTACACACTTAGTAATAAATACAGGTTTTTTGCATATGCGATATGGCTGACGTCACAATAGCCGTATCAACCCTGCAGGGCTGATACGGCTATTGTGACGTCAATATCACACCCTTAGTAAATTAAACCACAATAACAGTACCTGTACTCATACACAATTTTTGGTGGGTTCATATTCTCTTAATTTTAACTTTTTGAAAATAAGGTTAATCTTAATTTACATTAATACATGTAATACTATAGAATATTTTCAAATTACGGATCAAGTGCATCGAAATAGAAATAGAAACAAACCCTAATCTTATGAGACATTAGACTATGTACATGTATGTAAGAAGTCCATGCATGATTATTTACTTATTTTCTTCTCAACTGTATTTTATTACTAAGTATGTAATAAATATAATAAAACATACCCTTTTCCACATCACATCCTGTATCAGCCCTCGACCAATATCAGCCCTCGGGCCTTCGGCCCTCTGGCTGATATTGGTGTCTCGGGCTGATACAGGATGTGATATGGAAAAGGGTATGTATTATTCTCTATATATTGTTAAACTGATAGAATTTAACTGCTTATAAATTAAAATGTTTCATATAGAGTTTCCTATCATTCTCATTTAAGGTACATGTAACCCAGGCATAATTGCCATTAATTCATATGTGTACCCTAATAGGATGACCTTGAAGAGTTATCTCCTGTTGATTTTAATCAATTAATGAAGTGAAGTAATTAAACAAAAACAATGGTCAATGAAATCACTCCGAATATGTATAACTATTAGTAAATGAATCAATCTCTAATTTCCATGGACTAATTTAAATTTGGTAATTGTAGCAATATTTTTTTAATTTCAATGGAGAGGAAATCATTCATTTTCTACTTGTCATGCTTCAATATAACACTTTTATCATATTTCATTTCTAAGAGGTATAATTATAAATGATATGATATTAAGTATTATTATTGGTAGAATTAATTATGAGCTAAAGTAATGCTGTGTTACATATTCCCGCACCCCTCTTCCATCTTGCTGTCCTTGAAATGCAGGTACCTGGGGCTGGTCTTCCTCAACTTCATCCTCATCCTCAGGCTCTCCAAGGTTAATGGCGATGTTGTGGAGGACAGCACATGCTATGATGATTCTGCATGCCCTGTCAGGCTTCATTCGTATCTACAATTACAATGCATTGAAAGTGTAAATTTACCTGCATAAATATAAGCATGAAATAAACAAGAGGCCCATGGGCCACATCACTCACCTGAGAAGCTTTGACCATTCTGTTCTTTACCAGATTTCCCCCTTGTCATACATATTGTGATCCCACCCTACCCAACTGATCATAATTTAGACAATCTGAAATCTACACTAGCTACCACGGGATGCTTTGTTTCCCAATTGTAAAACTTTAATCCCCCATTGTGGCCCCGCCCTACCCCCGGGGGCGGGATAAGAACAATTAAGAATCTACACTACCCCAGGATGCTTCCACATGAGTTTCAGCTTTTCTGGCCCACCTTCAGAAGATTTTTAAAGAATTTTCCTATATATTTATATATCCTATATATATTGTAAAAATTTGATTCCATATTGTGGCCCCGCCCTTTCCCTGGGGGTCATGATTTTAACAATTTAGAATTTACACTACCCCAGGATGCTTCCATATAAGTTTCAGCTTTTCTGGCCCAGTGGTTCAGAAGAAGATTTTTTTAATGACCCCACTGTATTTTTGTCTTTTCTTTATTATCTCCCCTTGTGAGGGAACTTGGCCCTTTATTTTATCAATTTAAATTTCCCTTCAATTAAGGATGCTATGTACCAAGTTTGATCAAAATTGGCCCAGTGGTTCTTGAGAAGAAGTCGAAAATGTGAAAAGTTAACAGACGGACGGACAGACAGGCGGACGACGGACAAAATGTGATCAGAAAAGCTTACTTGATACTTCGGCTCAGGTGAGCTAAAAAATTTTTATTGTAAATAGCACGACATGTATTAAATTTGGTCAAAAAAAAAAATTTGTTGGTATATATTAACATACCTCTGAGTGGAGAACATGAAACCTCCGTTTGAGCCGCCCAAAGGTGCGCTCAATTTCACTTCTTGTTCTTGCATGGGCTTGATTGTACTTCTCCTCAGGTTCAGTCTGGGGATTGGCATAAGGAGTTAAAAGAAATGGTCGGCAAGCATATCCACTATCTCCTAGCAAAACTCCATTTTCAAATAGACCATTTTCTTCCTCCTCCAAATATGTTCTAATCTGACAAATACAATTCCAAGTCAACTTACAAATCCTTATTCATAATAGACTCTCAATACATTTGCTGTGAATAATAGATTTAAAGAAATAAATTGAGATAAAATTTATTTTAATTTCATGAAATGGGTATAAAATGCCCTAACATGAGAGAATGAAAGTTAGAAGATGAGAGAGAAGGATTGAAATATGTGTTGCATGAGATCAAGACTCTTTAAAAATTATTTAAATATTATCATATTGTAGCTTAATTACCTGTGATGTTCTGAAGATGTGGGAATCATGTACAGACCCGGGCCATGATGCATTGATATTTGTAACTTTTCCTGTAATAGATGTAGTTAAGTAGCAGTTATAGTTAATCAAGAACTAGTAATTGATTATTACTTAAATTGTACCATTATTGAACTGATTTAAAACACATGCACTTTCTATGAGGGGGTGGGGTGGGGGGGGGGGGGGGGGGGGGGGCAAGTGGTGCATTATTTAATATCAATATAACTGTGGAGGACATTACTTGCAATGTCATAGATTCAATGTTGTATATTCAATAACCAATTGCAAATACATATGGAAAATTCATAATGTACGAGTATATCATTCTAGATCAGATTCATAAAAAAAAATAAATATTGGACAATTTTTTTTAAAATTATTTTTCATATTCACACCTATATCTTCAGATCAATCTCTTTTTCAATTTTTATTTATCACATGAATTAATTTTTCTTGCACTACTCTTGTGTGGCAATGCACTGATGTTTTATAACAGGTATTTGCTGAAAAATGAATACTCAGTAGATGGATCCGCGAAATTATTTTTCAAAGGGGAGGTTAATCTACATGACATGCATAGATCATTTTAAAAAATCGTTTAAACAATGAATACACAACTATAGTACGATAATTATGGAAGAGGGATTGTTAAAGGATGTGTGAAAAACCTATTAATTCAATACACTGGAATTACGAAGTTTTAGTACATGTTTAAAAACCCCATCGAACGAGAATGATACAAGGGGCCTTAAAAAAGTCGGTTATATTTACCTTCGTGGTCACATACAGCTTGGACATTGATGCTGTGGTATCCTTTCCTATTTACGAAGGAATTTTCGTCATGTGATGGGGCCTGGATCCGTACATGCGTCCCATCGATGCATCCGACTACATTGGGGAAACCTGCTAGCCGGTAAAACCCTGTTTTGATGCAAGATTTTGTTGTTGCGTCAGGCCATTGAATAAATGTGTCAGCTTTCGCAACCAGTGCTTCGGTGACTCTCTTAATGGTGCGGGATACTGTGCTTTTGTCAAACCCTGTTCAAATTTGAGTAACTTGTATATTTTTTCTATGTGGAAAGACTATTTAATCAGCGTTTTACGTTTAATCATGCAGCATATAACCACGAAATTTTCAAAGCACTGTGTCGTTTTTATTTTACCTGAACTTTAATAATAAAATTTCAACTTGAGTTTATTTTTTAACAATGATGTAGTATGTGTTCTGTAGTCTTTTAATTGTACCTAGAGTGTCCCCGACAACCTGCAAAAAGCTGCCACTTGCAAGGTAACGCAAGGTAATCATGACTTGGTGCTGGACGCTCAGCGCACAGTTCCTATTGGTGGCTCTTTCCAAGTCATTTTTGATGACATCACCGATAAAATTGATGCCATGGTGACCAAAGCGGTACCTTCTTCTTAATTCAGTATCAGTCCAACCCTCTAAATTTGTGTGGAGTCGGAAAACACGCTGTTTTCTGGGTCCAGGCGGGTGAATAAGAAAGTTGGCGGCCATATTTAATCACGGTGTTAACTTCTTAATCTACCTACCGTAGGTGGATTAAATTTAACACGGATTTAACACCTTGTTAACACAAACACAATTTTGAACAACAGTTAACCTTATGGTTAAATTTAACACATTATTTAACACAGAGAAAACATTGTGTTAAATTTAACCATCTTTTGAACAACCGGGCCCTGGTCTCTGACCAGTAGAGCTAAAAATCAAGACTTTTTCAATTTCAAAGACTGTTGTTAATTAACTTTGAGCAGTTTGTTCAAATTCTGTTTCCCAGGCAATATATTGAACTTCGCCATTTGTCTTTTAATGTAGTGTAAGGGTATCCTCTGTTAATCTTAAATTTAGATGCAATATGTATAATAAACATTTGGATTTATCTACTTGTACCTATCGGACAAATCTTTCCGTTTAACGAGGCTCGGGGGTGGCAGCCATTTTTAGACTATTTTAATCTCCTTTAAAAGGAGAGCTCCATATAAAGATATAGAAATTGATCAAATTTTAAAACTAAAATCTTTGAATTTTTTCTTTGTCAAATGATAGTTCACAGCTAAAGATACCGTATCTAAAAAAAATATGTTAAATCTGGTGGTTAATTTGGGATTAATTTGTTGACCCTCCAGCCTCCTTAAACGCAGTTTTACTATTTAGGGGGCCCAGGGCATATGGAGGTGGTGTATCTAGTTTAAATGAGATATTATGTATAATGGGAATTCCAGGATTTTTTTTTTCAACAAATACCTAAGATTGAGACAGCAATTAGATATGATTAAAGAGAAAGAAAATATTAGACTTGCTTGAAAGATGAAAAGAGTTTAGCAATTGAATGAAGATTTGCATCATTCAGTTTCATGCAGCTGTTGTTGGTAATGGTAGATGGTATAAATGACCATGTAAACGTAATTACAATGCATAATGAGGGAAAACTGATTTAATTTCGACTGAAACTGTTACATATTGGCGTGAGGAATAGTTACACATGTACTGTTACATCTGTAGTAGAGCAGAGTTCAAAGGCGTGAGTCATGTGAGTATGTGTTGAGAAAAAAAAATGGAATAATCGGTCCATGAAAGCAGATACATGTATTATGGTTTAAAGAAGCTGGGGAGTACGATACCATAGGGTAATTGAACAACCATTGATACATTAAGCAATTATTTGCTTTACAAAATGAACAACCTGCGAGATTGTTTGTATAGCGAGTGAGTGCCAATATTCACCAATATAAGTTTCATAAATCCTTTATTTAACTAAATCATCAACCATTGTTTCAGATATTATTTCAAGTAAATAATTCAAATAATTAAGATTTTTTATTATCAGTATTTAAATTAATGCATTTTCTGTATGTGTTCAATATCTTCTTATTTCAACTACCCTACCAAGCGTTATGTTAAGCTAATTGACGTGTTATTTTGTATTTGTACTAAATCTTGAATAATTTTAATTTTGTGTGAAAATAAACACATCTTACCTGGCTGATATTTTATAGCAATATGTTTACAACCAGGCATTCGATGTATAGCCTAATGCTCGGAATATTTCGGGCATACAAATATATTATTATACAATTTGGGCCTTCAATAAGACGATAGACGAAAGATATCGAATGCTTAAATATTCTTGATCAGCCATGGGTACCACCAAATCTGACCCTTTGACCTTGACCTTGGAGTTTGACCTACTTTAACATGAAAATTTTAAAATTTTACTTTGGCCATATCTTTTGAAAAGTAGACACCAGGTCATTTATACTTCACATATGTAATGTTTGTAAAAAGACCTTTCACTGGATACCAACAACTTTGACCCTTTGACCTTGACCTTGTAGATTTTTGTAAATGTAAAAAAAACTTTAACCTTAGCCATAACTTTTGAAGGGTAAGGGATAGGGCTTTCATACTTCATATATGTATTCCTTGTAAGAGGACCCTTCATTGGATATGAAGATTTTTGACCCTTTGACCTTGACCTTTGAGATTGACCTACTTTAAAAAAGCAAACCTTGACCATAACTTTTAAAGACTTAGGGCTCGTGCTTTGATACTTTATATACTTGATCCTTATGACAAGACTTTTCATATGATAAAAATAACTTTGATCCTTTGACCTTGACCTTGGAGTTTTACCTACTTTTTAAGAAAAATTTTAAAATTTTACTTTGGCCATATCTTTTGAACAGGAGACACCAGGACATTTATACTTCACATAAGTAATGTTTGTTAAAAGACCTTTTACTGGATACCAACAACCTTGACCCTTTGACCTTGACCTTGTAGATTTCCGTACTTGAGAAAAAACTTTAACCTTGGCCATAACTTTTGAACGGTAAGGGATAGGGCTTTCATACTTCATATATATAATCCTTGTGAGAAGACCCTTCATTGGATATGAGGATCCATGACTCTTTGACCTTGACCTTTGAGATTGACCTACTTTTAAAAAGCAAACCTTGACCATAACTAAAGACTTGGGGCTAGTGCTTTCATACTTTACATAATTGATCCTTATGACAAGACCTTTCATTTGATAACAATAACTTTGACCCTTTGACCTTTACCTTAGAGTTTTACCTACTTTTTAAGAAATTGAACATTGACCATAACTTCTGAATGGTAAGGGCTAGGACTTTCATGCTCTACATAAGTATTTTATGTGGCAAGACCTTTCATTTGATACTAATTACATTTGACCTTTGGGATTTTTGTAATTATTTAAAAAATTTTAACATTAGCTTAATTTCAAATTTCACAATTGTTTTCCAGTGAGAATACCCTACTTTTGGTACCAATTAATTAAATTTGCATTTAAGAAAAGCTTAATCTTTGCTATGTTGCCAAACGGGGGCATCAGTGTTTTACAAACACATCTTGTTAAGCTGATGGAAAGTTTCAAGTTCGAATGCTACTTTTCTTAAACCAGTAGAGCTATAATCTCATCAGAGACTTCTGGTAATGCTTGATTTAGTTACCTTATTATCTGACAGATACTATCTTTTTTTTATGCCCCCGTAACGAAGTTTCGGGGGTATATAGTTTTTGTCGTGTCCGTCTGTCTGTCTGTCTGTCTCTCTGTTTGTCTGTCCGCAAAAACTTTTACCTTGTCCATAACTTTTGATTGGGTGGAGCTATGACTTTCATATTTCATCTGTATATTCCTTGTGACAAGAACTTTCTTAGGGTACCACCAAATTTGACCTTTTGACCTTGGAGTTTGACCCACTTTTACCTGAAAATTTTAAACTTTTTCTTTGGCCATATCTTTTGAAAAGTAGATACCAGGACATTTATACTTCACATATCTAATGTTTGTTGTAAGACCTTTCATTGGATACCAACAACCTTGACCCTTTGACCTTGACCTTGTAGATTTCCGTACTTGTGAAAAAACTTTAACCTTTGCCATAACTTTTGAACGTTGAGTAATAAGGCTTTCATACTTCATATATGTAATTCTTGTGAGAAGACCCTTCGTTGGTTACCAAGAACTTAGACCCTCTGACCTTGACCTTTGAGATTGACCTACTTTAAAAAAGCAAACCTTGACCATAACTTTTAAAGAGTTAGGGTTAGTGCTTTCATACTTTACACATTTGATTCTAATGACAAGACCTTTCATTTGATAACAAGAACGTTGACCTTGACCTTGGAGTTTGACCTACTTTTAAAAGAAAATGAACGTTGGCCATAACTTCTGAATGGTTAGGAATAGGGCTTTCATGCTCAACATACCGTATATACTCGCCTATAAGTCGGTTTTGGGGGAGTTAAAATTTGGTCCAAAACTCTATCTCCGACTTATAGGCGAGATACAAAAAGACTGGTATTATAGAAGGTCAATCTTTCTAAAATGAACTTCTAAAATACAACCGACTTATAGGCGGACCGACTTATAGGCGAGTATATACGGTAAGTATTCTATGTGGCAAGACATTTCATTTGATACTAATTACATTGACCTTTTGACCTTGACCTTGGAGATTTTTGTACTTATTAAAAAAACTTTAACATTTGGTTACTTTTAAATTTCACAATTGTTTTCCAGTGAGAATACCCTACTTTTGATACTATTTAGTTAAATTTGCATTTAAGAAAAGCTTAATCTTTGCTATGTTGCCATACGGGGGCATCAGTGTTTCACAAACACATCTTGTTTTTATAAGAGACTAAATTTTAGAAGTCATTCTAAGAGCAGTAGTTTTTGAAAATAGTTTAATTTTTGCAAAAGGCATAATACTTTAGACTCACAGTGTAATTCCTTATCAACTACATGTAATTATAAGTATCTCATTGTGACTCACCTCAAAATTTCAAGTTTTACATCTACCTGTATGAATTTAATGATAGGAGTGTTATTTTTAGATCTCATATAACCACTTCCAAGCCTCTGAGAGGGTTTGATGCCGAGGCATTCTCAACCATCACCAACTTACAAATTATACACCAGGTGGTAATAGGTGAGGAAGACATCGAACGTGTAGCTAATGATATGAAATTATCCATTTAGAGCGAGATTGCGGAAGTGGTGAACCAAGAAGTAACAAAAGCGGTGCAACCAATATACTTTTCAAGATATCACCACCTTCCGATTGTTTTTAACCAATTGTATCTTTAATAAACACCGTCATTAGCAGATACATTTCTAATTTTAGCCCTTATCTTTTGACCTAACTGCCGGATATTGTTAAGCAATTATTTTATTAAGCATTACTAATCTGTATACAGAATTAAACTGAACACCGATGGTGATCACTTTTCACGTGAACTACAGGAGCATTTCCATACATTTTGTCCTATAAACAATAAAAACCAACAATGACTTACAATTGTGACGGTATAATATTTTGCAGAGTCTAAAAAGCGGGTAATATACCACAAATATTGCCAGTTTTCTTAGACGTTGTCCTCAACGTCCGCCCTTCTCTCCGCCATTATAGGAACTCCTAGCGGAATGTTGTTTGTAGACTCGATATACCCCTATACTCATTCTTTTATGACACCTTAGAATGTGCCTTCAACCCAAGCACAGAAAAATTTCAATAGCTTTTTGTGTTGTACCCAGGTCTTCAAAGGACAAAATATTAAGGTTTCGTCAAAGGTCAACATGTGTAAAAAATTATTTTTACAATTGCTCCAAAACTATGTGTGGTATAAAGTCAAAACGTTTAAAGTTTTTAAAGATATCACTGATTAATAGATAGAAAGTATTACTTGATAACAAATATTTTTAAAAAGATGTTTTTGGAGAAAAATTGTATCAGAAAATGAGCATATTTTTTTTTTTTAAATGCACCTGCTTAATTCTGTCCTTTTTGCGAAAACCAACATTGTAGAAATAATATATGTTTATCATTGAAGGGCAAGTTGGACGTGAATGGTCTCTGAAAGGCTGTTATTGAAAGCATGTCATGCATAAAGACAAGACCCCTATAGAATCCGCCATTTGCAGTGTACTTTCACTTTCAAGTCTTAACATTTGGACAAAATAAACAGGGAAAACAACTTTCCCGAGGCTATCCAAGTCCAACTTGCCCTTCATTGATAAACAAATTTTGTTTCTACAATGATTGTTTTCACTAAAAGCACGGAATGAATTAGGTGTATTTTTTTGAAAATATATGCATTTTTAAGAAGAATTTTTCTTAATTAATACTATTCAAAGTATTTTTTCATCAGGTGATACGTTCTATCTGTTAATCAATAAAAAATTTATAAATTGTAAAAGTTTTAACTTTATACGTTACATAGTTTTGGGGATATTGTAAAAATAAATTTTTGGACATGTTGACCTTTGACGAAACCTTAAAGAAAAACACGATGTCAGAGTCTGAGTTGTTCACCTGAACAAGCGGTGAATTATATTACTGCTCGTGTTATTCTACACAATTTTGGGATAGAAAAAAATCCGATAATTTCATCAGCAGCAGTTAAGTGGATTTTGATACACAAGAATGCATTAATAATGTAGACCTAATTCCACCTAGAAACGTCGACTACAGTACAAGAAGAGGAATGGTATTGCTCATCTGTAACTCAAAGCAAGATTAACGTTACCCAAAAGAGTAATCTCTTCTGTTGTGGGGCGAACAGGAGACACCCTTGCTTTTTTAAACAATACTTCAAGCTTGCTTGCTCAATAACAAAGAGGAGAGGTTTTCAAAGAAATAATTAACTTTCTCTAAACAATTTATATAGCGCCTCCTTGGCACTAGAACTCTTAACCCAGGGCCATAAACTTCACAATTTAAGTAGAGGACTGATTGCTTACATGTATTACAATCATGCCTACATTTTGACTGCTTGATATCAAGTAGAGAAGATTTTAAAGATTGCATTAAATATCGACCTCGGCCGATGTATAATTGGTTGTATTAGAAAATGCACATGAGGACATTTTATTTCATCATAAATGGTTGATTAATAACAAAGACAAGTTTTCAAAGCATTACTTTATTTTCAGACTATGTAATACCCCCCCCCCCCCCCCCCCCCCCCCCCCGTCGGTGGTACATTGTACCCCTACCCAGTGGCCCTGAAATAAACACTTTTGGAAGAGGTACCTTTCTCCATGCTTATTTTTGTAGAGGATTTTATGCATAGTACAATCATGCCAACAGCTTGACTGCTTCATGTCCAGGAGTATAGAAGAAGATTTTTAAAGTTTGCATTAATTTTAGTGGTTTTGGCCCCATCCCTCAGGCCCAGGGACTATGAAATTCACAAGTTTTGTCTCCCTTAACCCACAGATCATTTGTGCCAAAATTGGTTGAAATTGGTTTCTAAGTGACAGAGAAGAAGTTGAAAATGTTTAAATGTAAACGCACGACGCAGGATTAAAACGGATAGCAATGGGTCACCTGAGTCTACTCAGGTGACCTAACAAGCAAAATTGTGGTCCCCTACTTTTGGTGTCTCGTGAGGGTGAAAAGTCATTTTTTTTTTTAATGGCATATTGTGTCAAATATGAACGCCCTTTCATATGTCATTCAAACGTTCTCACCGATGTTATTTTTTTTTTTAATGTAATCACATGTGAAGATCAATGGGTCATAAATCGATGCATTCTCAGAAAATGCACTCGTCAAATATGGAAGTCCTATCCCTTCTCAATCAAAAGTTATTAAGAAAAATTCACATTTTTCAATTTGAGGTCAAACTTCAAAGATAAGGTCACAAGATCAAAAATCATATTCTTATTAGAAAGGTCTTGTCACAAGCAATACCAGGTTTGATATGAAAACCCTTTGCTTTCTCACTCAATAGTCATGAACAAGGTTCAGGTTTTGAAAAGAAGGTCACAGAATCAGAAGTCATAGTGTATTGATATAGAACTTTTCACAAGCAATACACAGATCTAATATGAAAGCTCTATCTCTTCTCAAACGTCATGAGCAAAGTTTAAGTTTTTGTGATATGCGGACAGACTGACAAAGGAATGACATTTAATGTCTCCTCGTTTTTACAAAAGCTGAGAACAATAAGGGCACATATTTTATTTAAAAGTCCTTTCTAAGTGAAATCTATAAGGAAACTTAATTTTTTTTTATTTAAACAAGGCATCTTAAGGCCGGTATACACGGTAAGATTTGTATTATAAGATTTGATTATAATACAAAATCTTACTGTGTAAACACTCTTAATACAGTGTATCATAAGATTTTTTGAATCTTATAAAACTGTATTAAGATTAGAGCAATGCTCTATTTCCTAATACAAGTCTTAACTCACCTTTCACTTTCAACCAATCAAATATACTCACATTGGGGGTCATCCTATTTATATCATTACTAAATAAAGCACATGGTAAATAATAATGGCCGACTTTTCGAGTAAAGATATCGAAAAGCTCGTGGTTTTATGGAAAGGGGAAGAGAACTTGTGGAATATATCAAGCTGTAGCTACCACAAAAAAGATGCTAGAAGCAGAGCTTATTATTATCTTTTTTTATTATTTGGACAGAGAGAGAAATATGGCAGGGGAAACACGTGGGAATAATAGTTTATTTACAATCTTATAAGATATGTATTAGCGTGTGTACAAGAAAGTATTATAATACAAAAGTATTATAATACTTGTATTATACTGGCCTTTATGTTAAACATAAAAATATTTCTATTAATAATTAAGCAAGTATGTGACATTGAAAATTATTTGCAAAATCAATTTGATCATTTTTCATTACAGAACAAAACATTCGGTCACATTATCGATGGTGTAAAACAAAATTGGATGACTGTTGCATGCTTATCAGAGCACACCCTCTTGGAGATTAAACGACAGCTTCCTAATACCACTAGGACATTCTTGCGAAGTGATAATGCTGGTTGTTACCACTGTGGAAAACTCTTGCTTGCTATCCCAGGGATCAGTAATCGCACTGGTTAACGATTTTACTTCACTTTCTTTACTGTTCACAGATAAAGTGTCATTGTCAAACAAATAATTGTCATACATGTTATAATCTCATACTTCTTTTTTAATAATTTATGTCCAAAAATTTGTAACGGCTGCTAAGTTAATTTCCAAGCATTATTGAAATCCAACAATCGCATATAAAATCAAGCTGTTTGAATTTTCATGTATAGTCTGTCGTATTTAAAACATTTAAATGTTGTTATTTCCCTGTTTTTTTTTTGTTTTAATGAGTGTATTTAAATTGTAATTGGATTAAATTTCTTATACTTTTTTTCACAGAAGATAAATATATTTTTCCTTCAGGTGTTCTAAAAGCCCAGTATGATTTTAGTGAAGCGGAACATGGCAAATCGTACTGCGATGCCAAAATTGCCCACATGAGAAGGAAATTGCGAAAAGTGTCGGCATCAGGTCATGACATCATTACAGCAATTGATATGAAGCCAGCAATTGATATCTATGGTGGTACAGCTGGTTGTCAGGCTGCACTCATTGTGATATCATTTAGAGGAGTACCGCCCACTTTCAACAAGTGTCCAATCAAGGGTGTCACGAAAATCTCAAATGTGGAGTTTGGCAAGGACATCATTAAAACTTGGAGAGCCTTTGGTGTTAGAGTTGGTTCTCAACTACCCACATATCATGGAATTAAGGCACATATATGTACATGTAACTGTCTGGTCGGTTGATTGATTGTACAGACTTTTTCTTGCTGTACAAAAAATATTTACATGTATGATAATTCACCTGTTTTGTAGGATCTCTCAAAGGTGGAAGTACTGTCAGACTTTATACAACCGTCGCGCTTAGAAGGCAACATAAAAGAACCCGAGTCCGATACTTCAACGGAAGAACTTTTATATGTCCTGAAGAAGGATTTATGAGATACGTAGACACATTTCGGACCAGCACTCTGGTTTTGCCTTTATGTGCTAAAGCTGCCAGGTGATCCCCCAAGGCAGGACAGCCAATGTACACGGAAGTACAGCAGCACAAGACGAAAAGAAGTGATACGAAGGAGTGGTGATCTTACGGGTCAAGCAGCAGTAAAGGCACTTGAGGCCTACTCAGCTATGTTAAGGGTCCTCCACACCATGTGACCTGTGACGTATATAGAGAAAAAAATACTTTTACTTCCGGTC
Organism: Saccostrea glomerata; assembly: GCA_003671525.1. Taxonomy (NCBI): domain Eukaryota; kingdom Metazoa; phylum Mollusca; class Bivalvia; order Ostreida; family Ostreidae; genus Saccostrea; species Saccostrea glomerata. Next base: position 162,898 of record PRKT01000397.1, read on the forward strand.
TTATTGAGAAAATACATGAACGAATAGTCCTACCACCGTTTGTAAACAATGAACACATGGCATGATCACGGGGTGACCGATGAAAAGGATGTGCGGTATTTTTTTTTTAATAAAAGAACAACAGACGTCTTGGATTATGTTAATAAAGATAATAATCCCTAGACAACAGGTACCGGTGGGTATGACGAGAAACGTATAGGTTATTTACACTTTCAGGCTTACACATGTACAGTACAACTCGGTTATAACAAAGTCACGGGGACCTATGAATTCACTTCGCTATATCCGTAATTCCTTATATCCATATAGGGAATACGTTAAATTTATATAGCTGGGGATCCAAAATAACTTCGCTATAACCGTAAATTCACTATATCCGTGTTCGTACTAAACGAGTTTTGCTGTATCAACCGAATCCGTTTTTGATAGTTGAACATGTTGAAATTTCGGCACACTTATTTGTACGTTTCAATAATACATTATCTCATTGTGTGTTTATAAATATTGATAAAATAGCGTGCGTTTCTAGTTTTCCTCTTTTATTTTTGTCCAGTTCAGTGGCCAGTATATTACTAAATATAGTATGGTGATGTAAGCGGAGACTTGCCGAAGTTTTTGAGTCCCGAGCAACAGGAAAGATAACTCCAAAAAGGAACTTTGATACCAGAGATTTTGAAAATGTTTTTTCTACATCAGTGCATTTAATTTTAATTCAATTTTTTGATGTAATCTAATTCATTAATACTTCTTCTCTACAAAAGGAGTCCTTATTGATTTTTCTCGAGATGTATTTAAAAGAAAATGAGTTTTATGTCCTTTTTATAAATAAAATAAATTTCTGTGAAAAATGTGTTGATCGATAAAATTAAGTTTTTATGGTTATTCTGTGGGCTTAAAAATATACGAAAGGGTAAAACAAAAATTTTTGTGCTAGGTATGAAAACGCCTTGGGAAACATTTCTGGAAACTTGTGAAATAATAATTTTAAAAAATCAGTTTAAATTACATTTTAAATCCCTGGACAGTTTTTAAAGGTCAACATGCTTGTTAAAAAACGCCTTGGGAAAAATTTCTGGAAACTTGTGAAATAATAATTTAAAAAAATCGGTATAAATTACATTTTAAATCCCTGGACAGTTTTTAAAGGTCAACATGCTTGTTAAAAGTAATGCTCAATAATATGAGAACATAAGCTGTGGGTGTGTGGAGGACCCTTAAGGACCGATATGGAAAATTTGACCTTTGCACCGTTTTAATATGTATTACATCTTTTAAAAATTTGTAACAAAGAAACTGAATACTTGTAGAAAATGTAATATAGCTATCAGTTATAATGTACAGGACTGGCTGTAGTTATTACCAGTTAATACATCGCAAGTATCAGCTGTTTGTCACGTGAATTGTATTAAAATAGAATTGTTAAGCTGATTGTAGGAATTGAGGATAGTGCATTGGCATACGCTTGTTTCGCAGGAAAAAAAATGATACACATTTAAAGATGTTTATTTCCGCTACCCCAAAAGTGCTGGGACTTAGTCTGTGCTGTTTGCGAAGTACTAAGACGTTGCGTACGGTGTTGGTGTCAGTTTCGGTAACGTCAAAATGACGTTATTTTACGCGAAATTCTAAAAAATTAATTTGACGTTGCTTTTTTCCCCTAATTTTTTTACGAAAAAAAAAAAAAAAATAAAAACCCAGTTATACCGCTAATTACATGTATATAGTGCAATTCTTTGAAAACACAGTCATGTAATTTAACTCTCATAAGAATTCAATTTTGATATATAATACAACAAATAAATTATTCTGTTATGTTATTCTTTCAATATTTGTTGGATGGGTCTCGAGTAAAGGTAAAATAGTTTTCATGATTTTATAAAATCGGCTTTATTTAATACAATGTATTTATGAGTTAATCTTAATTGATCCCGGGATTAAATGAAATTCTCTTCTGGTCGGGTAATATCATGGACTGTCTAAAGTATCAGTCATATTATCCAGCGATGGGGTATACGATGAGAAACCGATGCGTTTTTTGATGAAAATGGCATGATTGCCGGCCGGGCACCACTAGTGATCGGACGGTGACTGAGTCTTTTTTGCGAATCGGTGGGGTCATCGGTAGAACCCCAGTCACATTTCCAAAAACGATCAACGGCCGACGGGTTTGAAGCAAAAATGGGATTCTTCGGGTGACAGTCGTCAGTTCATCGGCCATTGTCTTGGCCGATTTTGGCCTCTTTTTTGTCGGCCGACTAATTTTGTGTCTATCGGCCCAAGTTATAATTTTTTATGCGTCGGTGGCCGATTCCTTCAATTGAAAATATCCGTCGACCAGCCTTCGATCATCGTCCGACCATCGGTGGTCAGTTTATTAAGTCCGTCGTCCGCCGTTGGACAATAAGGGTGTTTAAAATTTCGGGCGACGCTTAAAATCAAACTGTAGCCCAGAGCTCGATGATCGGACGACGATTGGCCGACTTGTGAATATTTAACCTAGTAAGGATACATAACGCAAACAAAATTTTGATGCAAAGATTGATAAAAAAAATTTTGAACGGAAATAGCATGATCAATTGATCCGTAAGATATAAAGAAATCTTAAGTATTCTTTGCTGCTTAGATATGCACCATTTGTCGTTTTTATGTAATTCCATACAAAATTTTGCACACATTTTCGACATTGAGTCACAATTTTATAAGATTATGCCACTTTGCCTTGCAAACATTACTCACGTCACATATCTGAATATAGATCTATGAAAAAATATTTCTGAATTCTAAAGAAAAAAGATTTTTTGTGTTATTTATCCAAGTCATCGGTGTCTCTAGGAATTAATGTGACTGCTTTGTGTCGCCCGATACTGTATCGGGCGATCATGTTCTTTCAGCCGACAAGACCAGAAAAATTTAGTCGGTCAACCATCGGCTTAAATTTGACCTAGGCATAGGAAATAATTCGTAGTTAAAATTCAGCGATGTCTCCAACGATGCCTCACATCGCTCCTCATCGGCAACCCATCATTAACACATCTTTCAAGGATCGGCCGATGTATGGCCAAGCATCGTCCAATATCCGTTGAATTTGAGATCATCGGGGAGTTTAGTGGTGGACAATAGATATCGGCCGATCATCAGTCGATATTCGACCAAACATTGGCCCGTAGTCGACCGATGTACGAACGATGTTCACCAATGTATGAGCGATGTAATATACATCGGCCGATTATCCTGGAACATCCTTTCATGATTAGCAATGCATCGCTGGGCCTCTGTATGTCCGGCCGGCAACCACGCCATTTTTCTCATAAAACGCATTGGTTGCCTATCGTATGCACATCGCTGGATAATGTTACTGATACTTTTAGGAATACTAGGCCGATGTGGACCGATGTTGGGGCATCGTTAACACCACGGATTACTACCGATTACCACCGGTCTACGGCTACCGGCCGAGAAATGTGACCTAGGCATTACAGAGTATCAATTGTATTTTAATAATGTTTCTCCTCATATAGTCTATATAAAAATTATTAACATGTGTCTCTTTCAATCTGCGAGAAAAGGGCTCTTAGTTTTAGAAAAATCTAAAAGGGATATATATACATGTATTATACGTGGCCGTACTTTGATGCAGATATTTCAGGTCTAAACTTTCTCCTTTTGCATGCACGTTGCGGGTGGGAAATATATCATTTAAATAGACACACTTTTATGTCAGGTTTTTCAAATTTGAAATCGTATCCTGACATAAATTTTGGTTTGTGTGATTTTTTTTCTCGTGTCTTAATTCGGACTCTGAATGGTACAAAGATATATACTTATACAGTGTACTACAGTATACACTACGCATGTTTTGCTGTTATATATATAAATACAACTTTCTTAACATAAAGTTATTCTTAAAATTAATCATTATTGGTACATTTTTCTTGTATCCATATCAGGCTCATCGGCAATAAGAGTTAGTTTATTTTGGAAGTCTTCTGACACTTTAGATTACGTTTTATGCATTGAACGTAATAACGTCAAAACGCCCTATTTCAACGTGTGTGACTTAATGTTGACATTTATATTTTGTTATGATTTTGTCACCATTCCATTGAAAATTATTTTGGAATATACTAATAACTTTTTAAAAAGATGCACATTTCATAAAAATCTTTAATTTTCAATATGTATATTTTTAATGACTATACATATGATTTATTTTACCACATTTATACAATGATAGTTATATTCTTTACTTTTGGACAATGTGTGACATTTATGTTGACTTTGTAAAAAGCCTGTAAAACAAACACAGCTTTATAGAATCAATTCAGTTTCATAACTAAATACAGTTTTGATTTTGCACATTTTGTATTAAATGTCATTTGGTGCCAAATCAGAAAAATGAATTCTTAAAATGAAGGTAAATGCTGGAGTTAACATTTAAATGTGACGTTTTTGCCGTCAAATTCAATTGTGACATATAGCTACATGAAGTACATATATGTGAAAGAGCAGTTATTATTAAAATTTAAGACACCACAAGTTAAATTTCTGTCTCTAGATCTTTTCCTAAATAAAATGGCAGCATTTTGTAGAATTTAAAATAATTTTCAACATTAATTTTTCACCCAGCATTACAAAATTTACCATTTTTACGAATCTTAAAAACTTTGTAACATTGAAACTCCAAACTTTGTGACACACCATATGCATCTTATTCAACATCCTCACAATAAATTGGCTTAATATAAGAAATCGAACTTACATATCAACCCAGAATAACAGTCTTTTATAAAATATAGTTCTCAACACACAAAAATGATTATTGAAATGTAGTTTCAAAATAAATTTAGCTTATGTAATTATTATTTTAATTAACCGAAGACTTTTTATGTGTATCCCATATTTCGTCGATTAACGCTTATCTACACATCTGTCTTGGATTTTGAGCGACGCGTTCAGAGCATACGGATGGAATGACTTTATAATTTTAATAATTTACATCATCTACATCGTATTTTAAATTTTTCTGCCAAATCTTATGTTTGTATTGTTTGTTTTAACGTAGGTCGCGGGTTTGCAGGGCTTTTAAAAGTGCCCGAAAACATACCATGAAAATTACCTATATGATTTCTCTACCTTTGATTTCCATTCTCTGAAAATTTTATAAAATTCGCGTTTTTGTGTAATTGAATTCCAAAGATGTCATTGTTGTAGTTACATTTTCAACAGTATTCTATTGAATTATATAGGAAAAACGTCGTTTTTGGCTTGTTTTCAGGCGAGGTTTTGATTTAAAAAATATCATTAACTTTTAAATCGTGCAGACGAATTTGTTTATCCTTAGGTATTTAAAAATAGAATTGATTTGAAATAAATCTATGTAAAAAAAATATGTGTTCGGGTTCATTTTTTCGTAAATTAATTGTAGATAATTGCTTTTATATTGACAAATGTAGCATTTTTAAAAGCAACGTCATAAAATATCTCGACGTCATGCTTGGCGTCGTGAATATCGATCCGGTATACAGAGTACAAAAAAAATACGTATTTTAAGAAAAGGGAAATTCACGTACATCTGCTTTCAAGTGACCAGTATCATAATAATTTAATAAAATAATTATTAGACATTTTTCCTTTCAGCTTATTTCCTCTAATATCAGTGAAAATTCACGTAAAAGGCGTAAACCAACAATCAGTCCTTTAGTTTTTTTTATATATATATTTTCTTTATGTGTTTATTTCTTACCGTTTCCGTTTTTTATATTCATGCGCGGATTCTTGCTGGAATTTGTAAAATAAAAGTGACCTTGTATTCCCCTCTGGAAAAGGCAGACTTCCCATCCCCGTTGAAATTGCGGATCTGTGATCTCAGTTTGTTTGAAAAGTCAAGGACTACTACCACCCCCAACCCCAACCCCGAAATATGTTTTTACGCTTTGTTTGGCGCAATCAACAGGCAGATTTTATTTTGTTCTTAGACTTTCAATTTATACATATAACATTAATTGTACTGAATGAATATGGAAAGCAACGCAGCAAATAAAATATGTACATGTAACTAAAAACAACGCATGCCGTTAGTTA
>PRKT01000397.1:186050-202245 GCA_003671525.1 Saccostrea glomerata
TGTATATTTAGACCCCCCCCCTCGGATTCAATGCGTGTGTAATATAGAGTTCTTTTCTTATTATTCTCATACTTAGAATATTTCACATTTGAATGGACATAGTAAGGGAGAGTATAACATATGCAATCAATGTAGCAAGCTTATTACAAGTTAAAATCTCTGTGAAGTGGGGTCCGGCATTACAGTCGCTCAATACAGCTGTGAGCACCATCTACATGTCCTATACTCGGCACTCAGGGTCATTGAGCAGTGACGGATCTTTTTCGTGCCAGCACGTACTGCGACACGGGACCTCCCCTTATATTGTCTTATCCGAAGGACCGTTCTCTCCGACAGCTGGATTCGAACCCGCGACGTAAGGATTGACTCCTTACTTCGCTACTGCTCTAACTAGTGTGCCTCGCGGGCGATGCAAGAGCATCAACGAAAGTTGGAAACGTGGGATATTCTGCCTTATAAATGGGACGGGACTGTTGACGGGATATGCATTATACTATTTTTTTTTCATTTTATTTAACATATTTTACATTTATTTTATGTTATCAGACACGTAGTATCTAAAGAAAAAAGGGGATGTGATCGAAAACTTTCCTTTAAATCGTGTGGAGAAAAAGGGATTCAACATTCTTATATGAAATCAGCTGTAAAAACAATGTATGAAGAAGGGAAAAGTGATTTCTTATGTGCCTGTGAAATTTGTTTATGAATTGATACTAATATATATGTTATCATAAACGCCATTTCTTCATGGAAGGGTGTAGTAAATAAGCAAACTGGTTCGCATAGCTCTACAGGATTCAGAAATTTGAAACTATAGACCGTCCAAACCGTAACATATAGATGCTGAATTTGCATCCAAACCAGAACACTCCCATCATCCAAACCGTACTATATTTGTTATGGGTACATAAAATAAAACTGTTTTTAAATACATTTCTTGTATGGGACATAAATTACACTTTTAATATCTTAAATGTAAAATGATTTCTGTTTCTTTTGGCTGCTTCAGATTTTAAATATATTTGATATTATTTTAACAATCACGAATTAAAACTTGATAAAGGGGTATGAATGTCAAGTGCATCGATAAAAAAGTGCATCAACAAGTCATTTAATGAACTCAATACACAGAATTGAAACACATCATTTAAATTAACCAGATACCTATAGAATTTCAATAAGAAATTGAGAAAAAAATTAATATTGATCAAAATATAGACCTGGAAAAGGTACACAGTATTATACGTTTGTACATTTTACGCCATTTTCACCGCATCCAAACATGTCACAACCGGCGCAGATACCCGACAGTGATTTCACGAAGACTTACATCGTCCACGAACTTTTCGTACATCTAGTCGTATATTGATTAGTGTGGAGTTTTCAATGCACAGGAAATTTCAAGCTTCAGATAAAATAAAATAATGTTTTTCAAAATCATCAAAGTTTAACATAACTTTTATCCATCAAAGTCTATAGAGAGCCTTGTTTTGAATTTTAAAATATGAAAGCTGATGAATGCACTTTTCAAATAGGAGCTACATAAGTCGCTTACTACAGAAAACAGAAAGTGTTTAGAAAATCGTTAAATATCTTTCTTTCAGGAACATTTCCCCAAGGCAAAGTAACATTTGGGTATAGTGATAATTTTATTAAGTGGCCATTCTACGTCTTAAAGACATATGATACGGACGCTCTCAACACAACGGAATTTACCATTCAGCGTGATGCAAGACACATATACATTCAGATGTGGCTCAACAACTGGGGCAACTCGTTTGATGTAAACCTTTGCGAAGTCGAAATTTATGGTAAGTCTGAATACATTTTGTTGTCGAGAGATAGAGGTTCAACAACATATATAAAATCAATCTCAAACCACATATCGTGCATGCGATGGAGATAAAGAATGTTTCTTCAGGCATCTATAGACGAAGTTTAGGGGGTAAATAGTTTTTGGTCGTGTCCGTCCATCTGTCTGTCTGGTTGCTTGTCTGTTTATCTGTCTGTCCGCAAAAACATAACCCTTGTCCATAACTTTTTATTCAATGAAGCTTTGATTTCATATTTCACATGTGCATTTTTTTGACAGAACTTCATATTAGGTACCACCAAATTTGACCTTTTGATCTTGACCCTGGAGTTTGACCCAATCTACACAAAAATTCCAAACATTTACTTTGGCCATATCCTTTGAACAGTAGATACCAGGACTTTTATACATTATATATGTATTCTTTTTAGTTTGACCTATCATTGAATACCAACAACTCTTACCTTTTGACTTATGTAACCGGTTTCAAAATGGAGGGAGTCTGAAAAGGAGGAGGAGACAATGTCAATACAAATGTTGTTTATTGGCGCCGACTCTTGAATACAAAAATTATAATGCTCATTCTTGAACACATTTATGACTAGAGACTGATACATATAATAATCAAATTTCAATACAGATACAGATATGTGAAATTGTAATTTCGATTTAAACAAAAAAATTGACTAGACATGTGACTTTTAATTAATCTTTGGTAATCTCGAGACTTTAACTAGTGAACACGAATGACACAATATTACTGACAAAATAATACTGAAAGCTTATGACAAAAAAAGTATCACAACCACAGGGTAACTACCTTAAACTTAATACAGACTGAACAAGGGCACCGCTAAGCGGAGCATCCCCTCGCGGCAGGAACATCACTAGTAGATGCAATATCTCATGAGAGATAAATTCTCTAGAGGGACGTTAACCATGTTAAAGATTGATAGTACAACGTATCTTCTTTAATGTCCCTCTCATGAATATTTTGCTCATATGAAGGCTTGCCCGTGAAGAGCTGCACATTTTTTCCTATAATAGGCACTGACGGCCATTGAGCAGCGAGGGATGTTTTTGTACCAGCATCTATTGGGACATTGGCCCTTGGTTTACACGGTCTCATTCGAAGGACCAGTCTCCACGTCCCACAGTGGGATTCAAACCCGCAACATTAGGATAAACTCCCTTACTTTTGACAAAATAATTAGTGGAGTGTTGTTGCTGATCCAATTTTTTTTTTACAAAATGCAAAGTGCAACGCGTCTTGGTTGGGGGAGGGGGGCATTACATAGATACCTAATTTTGGGTAGTAAAGTTTAATATAAGGTATTAAATTGTTTTTCAGCTCTATTTATTTCTTTAACAAAATTATGAGGGGTGGGGGTGTCAAAAAAATGAAAAAAAAAATTAAAAAAAAAATGAAATTGCATAAAGTTTAAGTTGCATTGGGAGGGGGGCATAATATGCATACGTAATTGGGCAGTTTCCCTTATACCTAGTAGAAACATATCAAATAATATGCTACATGTACAAGTTTCATTAATTTTAATCATGTACAAGTAACAGTGATTTTAATTATTTACCAACCTAATTAATTTATTTCACAGTTCCAGGCAATATGCATTTTTTTTCGTAATGAAAAATAACAATGTATATCGAGAGTTTATTTGAACTTGTGGCATAGGCATCGGAACCGTGGGAGGGGGGGGGGCTTAGCCTCCCACTTTTTTGCAAATATAGACAATTTCTATGCATTGCAAATTGGGGTTTACCTTTTTTGTTGGTTTACACCTTACACACAAACTTTCAATTTAACGTACATCCCAAATTCCAAGACACCTGTTGGAATTTGGTAATGAAACCCCGACGTTCATCAAATTCTTTTAATCTGGTTCCCACAGACTCGACACGGTTTTTAAACTGGTTCCCTAGCGGAAATGATTATTGTCAACTCGTACATAAAATGTCAGGGTTTCGAGACAGTGTAAACGCGATATCTGGAGAAATATTTCATTACTGATCTTGAAAATCAATAGGCTTCTTCCTTTTCTACTGCCACACAAGTATGTAAACGCTGAGAGTGGTTAATGCAAAGGTTCTCTGTCAATCTTGCCCACAGATGAGTATTGTCAACTCGTACATAAAATGTCAGGATTTCAAGGCAGTAAAAACGCGATATCTGAAGAAATATTTCATCAAAGGACTTGAAAATTAATAGGCTTCGTCCTTTTATACTGCCACACAAGTATGTAAACGCTGAGAAAGGTTAATGCAAAGGTTCTCTGTCAATCTTGCCCACAAGGTAACGAACACACTAACACACACACATACATACGCACATTCGCGATGCTATATCCCTTCCGCAACTAGTTGCGCGAGGGGATAATTACTATTAATAATCACTGTGATCTAAAGAACATCACCTTGACTTGTACATTGCTATAATTATACTGATGGTAATGTAAACAATAACGTGTATGGACGTAGCCATCGTGCAAATAACCGGATGTAGAAAGTGCGGGAATCTTGACATTTCACTTTCACATCAACTACGATGAAGAGTTTTACAGTGTATAGCTAAAATGCATACATTTATGTCAGTTTATGTTTAGTTATATGATATGTGGAAGTCATAAAGGTAATATTTTAATTGCATTTTATTTCGTTGAATTAGATCTCGTGACCAAAAACACATGGTTATGCACTGATCGCTTCGAAGATTAAATATGCACGATAAACCTCAAATGCATAAAAAAATAAACATGTACACAATTAGCGAAGTATCTAAAATATCATCGTTGTGCAACATCAATCACATCTAATATAAAATAATCTGTTATTTGCCTAAAAAAGAGGAGGAGTCAATGTCAATACAAAGTTGTTTATTGGCGCCGACAATCCAAGCGGGCTGTATTGTTAAAGTGGCTACAGTATCACACTTATATCTTGGAGAAGGATATGGAGATAACGAACAGTATTCAATCTCAACGTCCATTAAACAATATACAAAATAAGAGCAGAGCAAACACGGACCTCTGAAACATTAGAGGTGGGATCAGGTGCTATGGATGAGTGAGCATCCCCTGCCGACCGGTCACACCCGCCGTGTGCTCGTTGTCATGATCAGGAAATAACGGAAAAAATCCATCGTCAATTCAGTGTATAAATAATGGACTAACAATTGGTATGAAAACCGTCAGTCAGCATATGACTCAATGATAAATTGTATTTGCTGACAAGGTCATTGTATCGACCATAGAATTCACGAAATGATGACTTTAAACGAGACTGTTGATATTCTTGTTTCATCAACTTGCTTGTCAATAATTTACCTCGTTTAAGAAATTGTTCATACGTAGAGCACGCTCTTGCGTATAGAAAAATTCCGAACTTGAGAAAAAAAACTTTTACCTTTCCTTTTGAATGGTAAGGGCAAGCGCTTATATACTTCCCATGTGTAATCTTTGAGACAAGCCCTTGCTTTGGAAACCAAAAACCTTGACCCCGGAGTTAAAAGCGTTAACCTTGGTCATAACCTATAATAGGTGGTTTTAGGGTTTTATATTTTCCATTTGTATTTCTTGTGAGAAAAAGCCTTCGTTTAGGTAACAACATACTTGATCTGCCTCCGCGAAAGCTTAATTAAATGATAAATTGTGTTTGTTAATCGAACGTCCTTATTTGTTTTAGGATGTGACGTAGACTACTATGGTGAACATTGCCAGGCGTGTGTTAGGAATGAAAATTGTGAAATCTGTGATGTTAATGACGGGACTTGTTACGTTTGCAAAGAAAATTATACCGGACCAAATTGCAGCAAAGGTATTCCCTTTTTTAGTAAAATATTGTGAAACAAATATTATTGAATGATTGATTTTATATTGTTTAACGTCCCTCTCGAGAATTTTTCACTCAAATGGAAACGCCACCACTTGCCGATGGAGAGATGCAAATTTTGTCCTATACTCGGTATTAGGGGCCATTTAGCAGGGACGGGTCATTTTTGTGCCAGCACATACTGCGACACGGGATCACGCGCGGTTTATACGGTCTCATCCGAAGGACCTGTCCCCGCGTCCCACAGTGGGATTCTAACCCGCGACGTAAGGATCGACTCCTTACTTCGCGACTCTAGAGAAGACGCTCTAACCACAAATACATTAATCTTAATATAAACCTATAAAGGCAAACTTTATTTCTTTTTCTAAACTTTAAAGGCAGTTTGTATTATAATTCAAATTTTTATATAAGTAATTATATTTATAACCGTTACGGTAATATTTAGTAAGTAGTTTTCAGAAATTAAAATCAGTATAAAATTGTGTTAAATGTGCATTTAACAGTTCACTAATATTTATTTATTATATTAATTTATCAAGACACGGAAAATATTGCTCTGCAAAAACAAGCAATAATGTGGAGTAGTTTCATGGATTATGAATATGGTCACGTTGTGGTTGACGGATACATTGACCAAGAGAGCTGCATTGAGCTAGACCTATCAAATGCTACTTATAACCTGGATATATCTTACCAAAAAACATGCAATATTAAAGATGTCCGTTTCTATTTGATCAAAAGAGGTATGTTTAAATATATATATACGTATTTGTACTACTGTAATTTTAAAGTAGTGAATTAAGCTATTTTATATGTAGTTGTTTTAGTCCCTTCCAAAAACCATGTGTAAAATATGAGAATATGGCTCGAGATCAAAAACAAATTTTATTCTTATTCTTGGGGTTGACGTATAGTGTATACTTCTTAGTTGTAAGTGTCAACAATAAATAAAAGATTGATTGATTGATGGAGACGCAACCACTTGCCGGCGGAGAGCTGCAAATTTTGTCCTTTAGCCAGCACCTACTGCGACTCGGGACCTCGGTTTATACTGTTTTTACTATATATCGACCCAGTCGCTTTAAAATATCTGGGTCTTTTAAAATCTCTTTTTAAAATTATATTGTGAATTGTTCCAATTTTCAGTTTTCCTGTTCTTTTGTTTTCCTCATGAAAAATAAAAAATTATCACAACAGAACAATATTACTGTATGAGTCGATTTTACAGCTGGGATTAAAATTTGACATTATGGTTTTGTGAAATTGCTTTCTATCTTGGCTTAATCAATTCGCTAAAATTATAAAAAATTATTTCTCGTATGAAATTTAGACCGAATTTTGGTTGGTTTTAACATTTTTGTGCAAGGAAACTCATTAAGGTATTTATTCTGAAAAGGACAGTTTTTCAAATAATGTATAATTGAAGAAAGCGCCGTCTGTCTTTAGGAAATAATACCGTGTAAGTGTATTTTTAGCGAGGATTTAATTTTGGCATTATTTGCGAGGGTGCTGGCATCGCTGAAATTGAATATTGCTAAAAATTAATTGCGTATTATTTGTAATAGCTTCTTTAGTTAGCATTTTAAAGTCGGTAAAATTACTTTTCGCTTATAATAAAATACCAATTTTAAGGTAGAAATAAATTTGCGTCTCCCTAAAATTTCCACTTATACAGTATTGCCAATATATTTACATCCACTAAAGTTTTCTTCCTTTATTTCTTACAAAAAAAAAACCCCACTGCTTTTAATCTCTCCATAAACCAGTTACATGTATCTGCCCGCGTATGGATATACACATTCTTTGGACTACTTTTTAAAAGTACATCTAAATGTAAACAAACGTATTTTGACGGTACTTTTTATCATGTCGAAATTTTAATAAATTACGAAAAGTAAATCTTCATTTTGTTGCCATTTTTTGTTTCATTTCATTTCGAACATAACTGTATACATCATCGTCAGCAAATGTGATATATATAAATTTCCATAAAATGTATAGTTCCCCTCAGATCCAGCATCAGTTTGGTCAGTTTGATATTGGTAAAATAGAAATGAAGTTCGACGAATTCGATTTTGAGACAGTTTCAAAACTTAGACATGTTATGCAGTATTCAATTAGAAGTTATCATAGGAAACCTCAGCATCCCTGCCTTATCTGACCTCCCCAAGCCTGAGAACCCTGCCACCCATCTCAACGTGCCCAAAACAGGCAATAGATTTAAGGTGGATCATTACATCCACAGTTTATTTTAGATTTCAATACAGCACCACTTATAATGTAGATGTCAAATATTCAGATGGGGTATTGATATCATAAATATTTTTTTTATAGAATTTTTTTGTTTTTTTATTTTAGTGAAATGTTTTATTTCAGGTTTATTATTCACAGAATTTCAGAACTTTCAGTGTCAAATGATGGGCATCTTCTTAAGACAAGTATAAACAGTGAAAATACCTCATAATACCTAATAATAATTTTATTAGAAAAAATAATTTTCTCCTAGAAAACAATTAATGTCATTATCTTTTTAATCTATGCATAAAACATTTAAAAAATGTGTTCTGAAGAGACAAGGAATGTACTTTAATGAATTACATGTGTCAAATTGAATGAAGAAAGTTTAAAGGAAATGAAAAATTCAATTTAAAAACTATTTGGTATAAAAAGTCCAATTTCAAGAGTTATCTTTCCTAATTAGCCAAGACTCAAAACACTGTGGAACGTTTGACATTACATCTAAAATATAGAATTTGGTCGTCCAGGGATTCTGCGACGGCGTCAGTCCAAATATCTAGCCTAACAGAATCTCAACAGGGATTAGTTGTATGGCAGTGGCCCTTAGACTATGTCCTGTATATATGCGGGAAAAGCCTGCCGCCTTGCTGCTTTCTTTCATAAAGTTTGAAAATGTTCGTTTGGAAAGCGGGGCATCTATGAACCATTTTGTTGTACTTTTTGGAAGGGAAAACGATTCTGACTTGTATTTATTGAAAAGAAATGAGGCTGATACCTCTGTTTTTCAACGAATAGTTGGAGCATTTTTTACAGGGCACGAATCTGTATTTGTGGCATACATGCGTTTGTCAGTGTTCATTTCCTAAACCACCTTGGTGATTCTGTTGTTGTATTTCATGGCTAAGTGTAACTTATGTACCCGTGTCATCGGTATGAAAAGAGAAGGAATCAAACTTCAGGTGGTGATCAAATTCTTTGCCCCTATAATGTAAATGAAGTGAATTGCAATATTGAAAAAGACACATTGTCGGAGAATGATTGGGTTAAGTTGCGCATCCTTGAAGTAGGTAGATATTTTTTCCATATAACGTTTTTCGATGAGGTCTTTGTGCTGTGTTGAATTTGATGTGCACTCCCTACCTAACACGCTCTTTCAACAATCCATTCAGGACTCCGTTAGATGTTTTAAAATCTTTGTCTTTAACAATGTCTGCGTTTCTCATTAGATCTGCCAGTTTTCGGTTAATAGCCCCTCTCAAAAATTTTTAATGTATTTTTATAATTTCTCCATCTTATAAGGGACTTTCCTCACAGTAACATTTCTCTAACAGACGATTTAGTTGACTTGGTGATATTGCTTCTAAATCTACAGCTCCACTCTTCTCTGAATGCTCCAATCTTATATTAAAGACAAAACATCCTAAATTAATATATGATGCATTTTATTTTTTTTATGATATGCTTTTTTTTATTTTGCCTGGAATGTTTTTTAAGACTTCTACTGTATACGAGATTTTTTGGACAGAAATATTGACAGTACATATTCATTTCACATTTGAATGCTGACATGGTGTATTGGCGCACACTTGTCTTTACTAAACGGAATGAGGAACAGGTTCAATCCCTGTTGTTGGCATGTGTTTTTTTAATTAGAAATGAAAAGTAATGTCAATTTTTCACATTTAAAAAAATAGAATTTACTTTTTTTTGTGTATTGCTTATAACATTTATAGTTGGCAGTATATTTATGTCCCATCTTCCATGTATATTTACCTTGAAACATTCTACATCCCCAGTTAGTGTTTTTCTTGGTCCCAGGAGATTGGCGAGCTTAAACAACCTGTTCACCTCATCATCTGTATTTTTCTTTAAGGAGGCTCATTACACCACTTTTTGATGACGTACTACACAAAAAAATAAACCTCCATTGTGTCGACCGAATTGCTCAGGGGACGAGTTGTATAGATACCTCTATAATATGACCCTGACCTTTAAAACGCTTTAAAAATAAATGAAACATGCGGTGTTGTAAACAGTGAAAACAAAGTAACGGATTCATTATGCATAAACCAAGAAGAATTCCTTTTAGGCAGAAACAAAAGAAAGCAACAGTCAAATCTTCGCCAAACAAGTAATGTCAATTTCATAGCCATGCATGCAGTGAACTCTATCAATCACTGACATGTATGTATGGAGGAAATTCGAGTTAAAATCTACAACCTTGCTGAAATTAAAATTTTATTTTATTGCGCTATTTACTGTGTTGGTGTTAATAAATATATTTGTTTTATTAATTTAAATGTATACTCTGGCAATTTAAAACTTTATATTTATTTATTTAAATTTATTATTTATTATTATTTTTTTATTGGGATTTACATGCCTAAACGGTAAGCTATGTAGAAATAATAGTAACAGAGCGTCAAATAAACAACTAAATGACTTAATTGAAGCGAACGGCAGTGTGGTCTAAGTGAATAATTCTTGCTACAGTCGACCGAAGTTGGGACTTAATCTCCAGACATGAATTATTATGGTCGTCCAGGGATTCTGCGACGTCGTCAGTCCAAATATCTAGCCTAGCAGAATCTCAACAGGGATTACCATACAACATCTGAACGATGAGGGCTACGAAGCTAGACATACCATGTATATGTCGGACCATAAAAATGAGGTGTCCTTGAGGTCGTATAATAGAAAAATATCATCGGCCCAGAAAAAAAATCTCAGCTGCACTTTGTCCAAAATAATGAATCCTACAATAAATGAACAAGTCGGTAGGCCTACCCCAGAATCCGAATTTCCTCCACCTGATCAACCATTTGCAACTCATGGAACTGTAGTACCAGCTGCTACCGGTCTCTCGTCGCAACCTTTCAACGACTTTGCGTTGAACAGCAAGTCTTTTACCCGCAGCTCTGCTCTTGTTCAGAATTCGTTTTTATGAATTGTGAAGTCCATTTCCTCCATCATCATGTTGAGCAGGAGCCAAATCACACAGACTTAAAAAAAAACACTGCTCAACCTAGTTAGATGGAGCGAATTAAAACCTTGCAAACTTACTTTTTTTATTGATTGTTAAAAAAATAGTTCAATACGGTTTATTAAATCGTGTTTACAATCATAATTTGATGATTAATTTTATTCCTTTGGACTTAAAATATGTTGCCTATTTTGGTGACCGATTTTATTTGATGACGTTTGAACTTCCATAGATGGAAGTAACCTTAAATGTCTCTTTCTTTGCTGAAACTTACAACAAAATAAAGCATAATTCTATGTTTCACGTTTTTGATTACTTAATACGAAGGAAGGATATAAATATAAACAAAAAATGTCTTTCTTTGTTTGTTATTACTGGAATTAACGGTTGCAGCTAGTGCAGAAAAAAATTGTATTTTTTTCTGCAACAGCTGCTTCCGTTAATACCAGTAATTTCAAACAAAGAGAGCATTTTATTGTTTAAATTTTTACAGGGTCTTTAAAAGTCAGGTTTAACTATGCCTTGAATCCTCTTTATTGGTGGGGAAACTCTCCGCATGAAATTGGACAGAATGGAACTGTTGAGTTGTCGGAAGGAGCAGTCCAAGTAATCGTTCCTTATACAAAGCAGCTCCATTATTCAATCCTTATACAGTTTGGCATTGAAGTGGACGATGATATAGAAAATGCACAATCGGTTTCATTATGTGAAGTAGAGGTTAATGGTAAGAAATTATTTTATTTAGTATGCGAATAACTGTTTATTTTCGTGCCCTTACATCACTGATTTACAAATACTGTAAAACGACAACATTTGGCGCATACGTGTATTTTAGTGCAAATGCAAGTTGGAATGCAAGTGTTGGCGCAAATAAATTTTAGCGTTTGCACTTTTTATGAAAACCAGGGAACTGTTAAAATATATAAATGTGATATATACTTTATCCACCCCTGACTTTTTTGTCCAGCATGTAAACACAATAGCACTCCCGTAATGGTATATAAGTAAACATTTGTCAACTTAATCGTAGTGTTGCAATCGCATGGACGTGGCACAATAATAGATTTTATTTTTATTTTATTTCAAATAAAAGAAATAGAGTATTTAATATTTGATTCATATTTAAACAATGCATACATCGAAAGAAAGTTACTTCATTATCAAGTATTGTCTGCAAGTTCAATCGCTATGCTTGATTTCATTCTTTACCTCGAATGGATATATGATTGACACGCCGAGAAGCCAAATTTTGTAGGTGCTTATGATAAGTATCGGGTAACAACTTACAATAGTTTAATTAAATTATAATTTGGCAGAAATTTCTCGATCTTACCATGCGCAGTGCTAGTGTGTATATAACAGACCTGTCTACCCTTTTCATTGGAAGGGTGTTATTTCGGTAAACTGTTGGTGTAATTTCAGAGGTAAAAGCGTAATCAATCACGTTTTACTACAATACTATATTTTCAAAAATAAATGAAATTGTACATTACTAAAAAAAAGTTGGCATAAACTTTTCTTTTTCGAATCATCTATTGGCAAAAAAAGTGTTGTAATATAATAGTTTTCTATATTAAACACAAATCAACCGCATACCCTTATTGAAGTATTTGGTCAATTTGTATCAAATCAATTAATTGAAGGCTTGCGTTTGCATGTTTACACGCATCGTACATAATAACATTGTATTTTATATTTAAAACACTCACATATTTCTATCTTGTTTTAAGCAATGTTAAAATAAACTAAATTGAGCAAAGAAATGGCTGTACTTATTGCAATATGATTTGATAGTTAACGTAAGTAGTGCCTTCTATTGCTCTTCCGAATCTTCACCATACCAGTTTACATATAACTACTAGGTATACATGTATTACGTATGTTTTCGAACTGGTCCTCTATTAACTGCTTTTACTTGAACTTCTTATTTGATTTCAGCAGGTCGTACATTTGACTTTAAATTTAGACGGTCATAATAGATTTTAAACCAAAATATCAAAAGCGTAAAATTAATACAAGTGGCGTAATAGCGTAATTTTGTTGTAAAAAGCGGAAGAACTACGCCAAAAGCGGAAGGGTAGGCAGGTCTGATATAAGATCCAACGGCCACTCGACATTACGTAATTCCAGTTAACGTGACTTATGTGAAAGCTTTAAACACACACACAAAAATAACATTTAGAAACCCGTTAGCGCACAATAAATTTTAGCGTTCAGGGGCTCTTGCGCCAAAGTCGCTAAAATTTGTAGTGCGCCAAATATTCTCGTTTTACAGTATCTGTTTCACACAATTTGTAATGAATCTAGTTAAATCTAACATTTTAATGATAGAGGAGACTACTTTAATATAAGTTGCCTATTTCCTTCTTAGCATTGAATTGTTTCTTATTGATACTCAACGCAGAAATGTGGGTTTTGGTGGTACTGGCTGCGAGGTTTTGGCGGTATCAATATGCGATGTATAATAGTAAATGGTCCAGTGATGGTGGAAGTGGATCCTGGTTTGGATGACTATGCATTTTAATGAAATCTCTGTATCGGGAAAATATGTTCCTGTATGAATTTAGGGGACGACCATTTGATCCTGAGAGGGGGGCCTGGCAAATTTTTTTGAGACGTATTATTTATTTTCATGCCTGTCGAGGACAGATTTATTTTCAAGATTATCAAGGACAGATTGTTTATTTTCTTCTATGTCTTACCGTACGTTGATCAATTGATATTAAAGACTAATCATATACCATATTCGGATACAGGATTTGGGGAGGGGACAGGTACGTATAACTTTGTTTAGGCAAAAGGTCTGGGGCCTCCGTAAGGGCCCCAGGGGGTCCTGGGCGAAGCCCCGGTGTAGGCCAAGGGAGTACACCCCCCACCCCAATCCCCGAAGCTCTTGGGGTTTCGTGTATTTTAAGAGTAAAACCAGGCACTATTATAGTGGTATTGGTTATTATGAACCAAAGTATGACATAATTAATACTGGTCATACCATACTTTGAATGAAGTAAGTTCAGGGAGCAAAACCAACTAAAGCTCTTGGGTTTTTCAATATGTATAAAAGTAAAACTTTTGTAGGAATTGGTTATATATGTACCAAAGTATGACATTATTAAGTCATACCATACTTTGAATGAAAAGGGCCCAGGGGGCAAAGCCCCCTGAAGCTCTTGGGTTTTTGTGTATTTAAAGAGTAAAACTTGGCACAAAAATATTGGTATTGTCCCAAAGTATGGCATTATTATTATTATTCGTGCCATTCGTATCCAGTAAATTATTGTCAGATATGTCAGTGCAAAATTTTGATTCTAAATTATTAGACAGCTTTACAGAATCAAAACTTGTGAATGAAAATGTTTTCAGTATTCACCAAATTAGTGAGACAGAAGTATTTAATATGTTAAATGCACTAGATGTAAATAAATCCGCAGGTGTAGATTTTATTGGGCCTCGTCTACTAAAACTTTCAGCAAATGTCTTATGCAAATCCATTACACATCTTATAAATGCTAGCATCATTAATGGTGTATTTCTATCACATTTAAAAATAGCAAAAATCACCCCTATTTTTAAGAACGGGGACCATGCCGATCCAGGAAACTACAGACCTATATCAATTCTTCCAACATTGTCCAAATTATTTGAAAAACACATAGCCAATCAACTCCGGGAATTTACTACTACCTTTGTTTTGTAATGAATCTAGTTAAATCTAACATTTTAATGATAGAGGAGACTACTTTAATATAAGTTGCCTATTTCCTTCTTAGCATTGAATTGTTTCTTATTGAAAAAAACCTAACATTTATTTCTAGCTAAACTCGTATAAAATTAGAAAGAAATATGGGGGAAATATTGATTTTTTATTATTGTTTGAAGGATGTCCGGCCAATCACTACGGAAGTCCATGTATATCGTGCTCACCGAACTGTGACCAGTGTAATGCTGTAGACGGATCCTGTATTTGTAGGAGTGGTTACACTGGAGAAAACTGTACAGAAGGTAAATAATTTGTACTTTGAAAAATACATATAAAATAATAATATAACGACAATGTAATTTTAGCTGCTTTTTAATTTCACAGAGAGTTGTTTAACTATTTATATTGTAGAGTGTTCGAATAACACATACGGTGTAAACTGTTTGGAACAATGTGGACATTGTTTACATGAAGCTTGCAATAATACAAATGGAGTCTGTTTATTCGGATGTGAAAAAGGCTGGAATACAACATACTGCACACAACGTATGCATTCTATTCAATTGATTTTACTGCCATTAGAAATAGAAATGCCCTTTTGAAATGTTTACAATTTTTTCATCAAAAAAAAAATCTTATCATTTGCATGCAGCATGCGCCACCGGATGGTATGGATATGACTGCTCTCTGAATTGCAGTAGTCACTGCATCACACCATACCAGTGTAACTCAACTACTGGGGCTTGCCTCGGGGGATGCGCGACTGGATGGGTTAACGATACATGTGACACGAGTAAGTTTGAAAAAAAAAAAGTTTTATGTTGTTGTTTTTTTGTCGCATTGTGTATGCAATTAATATGCTAATTTTTATCAATTATTATTTATTAAAAATATTTTTATTTTCAGTTGACATGGATTATTGTAAGTTCATTTTATATTGTTGTCTTAAACAAGTTTTCAATTGGATGTCCTATTTCGTCTGTGTTCGATGCAATTAGCCTATACACGCAAGCACAGTCATAACGTCGAATGAGGACTATGTTTTTCTTACCTTGGATAACAAATGTACAAGCCAGTGTCAGCTTTTGTTTCCCTTTTCACGTACGTGGTAAGGTGCACAAAGGTTGTCACCCGTCGAAAGGGGATGCTTACTCCTCCATGGCACCTAATCCCGCCTCTGATATTTAAGTTTTTCATGTTTCTCTGTTCCCCATTGGTAAAGATATCTCCATATTGTATAGATAGTTTTCGATAGGCCTGAATTTAGCGAAAGTTTCCTTCCGTCGGTCGCCATATTGGAGGTCGACTCAGTGATTTTCCCTCTTCGTCTTACCAAGTTTAAGAAAATATAGCAGAAATATTTGGTGGAAAATCCTTATGAAATATTTTTTTTTAAATAAAGTGGGCTTCCAAAAATTTATATACTTCAGAGAAATAATGATTTCTAATTCAAAATAGCGAATATAAAAATTTTAAATTGGTTGAACAATGAAAGAATATGAGCACAGGAGACTGAAGTTTTAATCAAAAAAAAAAAAAAAAAATCCGGAAAAAAATTTCCTACCCTTAACTAAAAAACCCCAGGATGGCAACGTGTTTTTTTTTTGGGGGGGGGGGG
>PRKT01000397.1:214249-229005 GCA_003671525.1 Saccostrea glomerata
ATAGTCAGCCAATCAAGTTTCACAAATAATGGTTGTGATGGAGCATCTGGTGCCGCATCTAATATAATTCTTGCTGCTCTTTTTTGTAATTTAAAGACTCTTTCTATGCCAGCACCTGGAGCATTGCCCCATATAGTTAAGCAATAATTTAAAGATGGCAGAATGTATGCATTATAAAAAAGTTTCCGCGTGTGTAATGGGAGAAATTTTTTTATTTTACGTAATGTAAATAGTTTATACGTCAAGGACTTGCACACAGAATCAATATGACTAATATAGCGCAATGAATGATCAATATGTACTCCAAGGAGTTTTTCTGATTCAACATTTTTAAGAACTTTGTCTGATACACACAAATCTAATTTTGAAGTTGTTAATTTAGATTTTCTATGTTGAGTCCCCATAAGCATACATTTAGTCTTCTCAATATACAGCACCATTTGATTTCTGGAACACCAGTCTTCAATCTCACACAAATCAACATTTAGGGCATTTTCAATAGAATGCACATTATTATGATATGTATGTAAAGTTGCATCATCAGCGAACAAATCAATATCTGTATTATTTACATGTAGAGGAAGATCATTTATGTACAGTAAAAATAAAAGTGGTCCTAAAATAGAACCTTGTGGCACACCCGCTGTGACGGGCATAAATTTGGAGGAATAAGTACCCAATTTTACACACTGTGTTCTTGAGCTCAGATAGGAATAAAACCATTTAATTGACATTTGGTTTCCAGGTTTCTGTAGTTTCCAGGATCGGCATGGTCCCCGTTCTTAAAAATAGGGGTGATTTTTGCTATTTTTAAATGTGATGGAAATACACCATTAATTATGCTAGCATTTATAAGATGTGTTATGGATTTGCATATGACATTTGCTGAAAGTTTTAGTAGACGAGGCCCAATAAAATCTACACCTGCGGATTTATTTATCTAATGCATTTAACATATTAAATACTTCTGTCTCACTAATTTGGTGAATACTGAAAAAATTTTCGTTCCCAAGTTTTGATCTTGTAAAGTTGTCTAATAATTTAGAATCAAAATTTTTCACTGACATATCTGACAATAACTTACTGGATACCTCCGTAAAGTGTTTATTTAAAATATCAACTATATCCTGTACATTTTCAAAATCAGAACCATTCTGAGTGATACGGGTTGGTGTAAAGTTACTGGAGTCTGGAGATGCCAACTGGTTTAAATAACCCCACATTTCTTTAGGATTTGAGCTTTCTTCAATGGCTGATTTGTAATAAGATGTTTTGGCTTGATCAATTAGCTGTGTGACTTTATTTCTCCAAAATCTGAAATTGTTTGAATCACCTCGTATATGGTATAAATCACGTAAATGCCTAGCCTCGTTAATTTCTGGTGTAAGCCATTTAGGTCGAATATCTCTCTTGACTCTTTTTGTTTTTACTTTCGCATGTTTGTTAAGAATGCCATTAAATAAATCATAAAAACTGTTCAATATTTCGTTTGGATCATCAAGTTGGAGAAGAGTGTTGAAATTTGAGTTTGCTAAATCTTTAAGAAAATCATTTTCATTAAACTTTTTAAAGTCTCGGAATTGAATTTCAATATGTTTGCCTTTTCGTTGCATGCAGCTTGCCTTGCGTGTAGAACACACTGGATAGTAATGATATCCTTCATGAATAATCGGATAGTTGCGATTGAAGACACTTTTTGTAAAATAATGTTGCTTTTTCATAGTTTTGAAACAAAAATATCCCATTTATACGGTTATATCTTGTCATAAGTTCCAAAAAATCAAAACAGTTGGCTATCCGAGAACACATGAATTCAAACCGGATGTACTTTAGTATGTATTTAACTACGAAACCGTGCTCGGTATAGATATTATCATCCGAATAAATAGAGGGGATAAAAATAAAAAAAGAAATTCCGCTTTGAAAGAACTCATTATACACAGAGAGAGAACTATTATATTGAGCATTCATTCTATTAAAAGGCGAAAAGTCGCCATTGTGCAACATACAGCATGGAACACATGTACGAAGATTTGGGGCCTGCATTGTCTATCTATTGCATGGAAGTAAATTAAGTATGTTATATCACTCAAATTTCCCTTTTATTTCTTGCAATATATGTACTAAAGACTAAGAATTTTAGATATTCAACTTTTCAAAATGGCGTCAGAACAAAAGTTGTCTCCGATAGTGAAGATTTGTTGTTGCCAAATATTACAATTATTTATCGTTAAAAATTAACAAAAATATACGTACACTAATCCTTGATTGTTGTTCATTGCATTTATCACAGTCTCAAAGACATTGGGTGGTGAAAACATCATTAACTTTTCACATTTACCAGCTGCTTACACCTTCTTCTTCGTCCTTCTCGATCCTCCAAAAATGGCGCCTCGGGAAATTGACCAATGAAATAAAGCGCCTGCAGAGCGATGCAGGATGGGGAAAAAAACTGTTGTACGTTCACATGGTTCATTATGATTAAGTATGATTATGAAATCTTACATTAAAATTTAATGAAGTTTTTCCCTGTTCATGGAATAAAGGGGGGGGGGGGCTCCTATATATTTTTGCCGAGGCCTAGTATATTTAGATTGAAAGCGTTTTTAAAAAATAATGCGTGTGCCACTTAGAGAAAAAGGTTTTTAACACCTCAAATTATAGGGTACTACTAAACAGAGTACGCTAGAGTACGATAGAGTACTTTAGAGTACGCTAGAAAAATTATGTTATTTAATGCAATTAAATTGTTTTTTTATGTTTGTATATCTTGATTAAGCATTATTATAAACTTATATTGCAATATTTGTTTCAAATATTTGTTTTTAGCGATATTTTGATAGGAAAATAACATCTATAATTCAACGCATTAAATATTACGGTATACATGTACCTACCCCAATCTCTATAACTATTTTGTTTCAGACTTTCTTACTAAAGACTTACATCTAAATTTTATCAAATATTAATTTAATTGCATGTGTAAATATTTTGCACATTCACAATGAGACATTTAAACATGTTTAATTAAATTAGATCGGGATTAAACGATCAACTGTAACCTGAAATCAAATATTTAAATAACTCTAAAAATAAAGAAAACAAACAATTTTTTTCTTAAATATATATATTCAATAGGTTAAACTAAAGTAGAAAAACATGCAAAAAGTAGCTTAATTGCTTTATATTAAAAAATATTACTAGCGTACTCTAAAGTACTCTATTGTACTAGCGTACTCTGTTTAGTAGGACCGCAAATGATATGCTTTTGGGATGGGGGTTTCGGGGCTTGGTTATTGCATGGTAGTGGCCGTCCTAGCTGAAAGCATATGCCCCCCCCCCCCACTTTTAATGGTTGTAATTATGAATGTATAATGTCACATCAAAACGATGTTAAACCTTTAAAGGTACATTTTTAAAATTGTGAACTTTCCACTTGAATCCTATCAGGCATGAAAAGGAGCTACAATATTGAAGAACAGTATTTTTTTTTCTATTTTTAATAGTGATGACTGAAAAGTTCGGTGTTTAAAATGTTTAAAAATTAATTGCTATTAATAATTAAAAACGCTTTTAGTAGACAGAATCAGCCTGAGTGATGTATGGTAGAATAGGATACACTTGTAAAAATTAAGATAGATAGAATACCATCAGATCTGATTTTTTTTTTTTTTTTTTTGTTTTGATTAAAAAAACTCAATGAACTCGATCCTCCTTTTTTTGGTTTAGATTTTGAGCCTCCAATCAATATACATGTATATTAATACTGGTGGAGGTGATTACTGTACATTTTTCTATTTGCTATATCGTACTTGAAAAATATGGGCCTTTAAATAAATTTCCCACATCATTTTAACATGTAATACTGTTTAATGTATTAGAATGTCAAAAAGCTTTTTTAAGGAGAGTTATCACAAGGTGGAACAAAACTAATATCTAATCAAAGGCAGGAAAAATTAACAGTATATTAATTCAGTATTTTAGTCGTGACGGGTATAAGTGAGGTCATTGGAAAGATTGTGTCAAAAGTCATCCACTGTCTATAGATACTCGTTAATGTGAATGGACTATGGTTGTGAGTTTATGCACACAGCTTTAGCTGGTGCCGCCCTGTATCTCTTATATACTTTTTTTTCGTAATAAGGAAATTTTGTAAGGTATTCTTGTAAAAAAAATTCCCGGTAAGTTTATTAGGCAATCGGAAATTACTTTCCTACAGGCCTGTAGTTTGAGTCTCGTCAATTTAAGAACACGGATAATTATTTCATTAAAAGAGTAATTTACAGCATGTAGAATAGAAATAAAGTAGTGGACAACGTAGATGAAGAAATCTATAGTTGTATTGAAAACCTTCACTTCTTTATATACTGTCATCAACAAAAAATGCACAGTAATACAATTTACACACTTAATTCTTTTAATAGATTGCCTTAGCATGCACTTTACATCAAAAGCTGTTGTTCTTGAGGAAAACAAAATAATGTATAATTTTATAGATTCTTCTTTAGTTACATGTAGAGCAATGGCCTTGGGGGGATGCATGGTTTTGTTAAATATACATGTGCATTTAGGACCTTTGTAGTTACACGCAGACGTTTACCACACAGGGATCTGCGAACAAATTTAAATTCAAAAGAAGTAAAAAAAAACAAAAAAAAAACGTTTTTTATATGAATATTTTAAACATTATTTTACAGATGTCTATGTTGTTGGATTACAAATTTTACACAAAACATCAAGACTATTAAATACCATATGTCATTAATCTATAAAGTGATTATGATTTAATATAATTATACACGATTTATATTTATTCTATACCTATAGAAAATTATTTAATTTTCAAACAGGATAGTTTTATTTCAAATCAGTAATAAACATTGAAATCGAAATTCTAAATAGTTTGTTCTTTCACTGAACTTCTTAAAATAAATGTAGGTTATTTTATGACTTAATTATGTTTTCTTGTATAACTTACGATTACTATACAATAATTTTTAATGATTATAAAAAAACACAAATCATCATCTTAATTTTAGACAAGTCTGCAGAGACTGTGTGTGTACATGATTGGCACCAGCCCATTGTTTCCTGTAGGTAGAAAACCCTCTCAAATCACATAGAATATACAAAAAATACACAGTGACAGGTGTCTCCTGTCCCCAGGTGTCTTTGCAGCACGTGTCTCCACCTGATGTGGCACGTGAGGACAGTTGCCCGTAGTTACACAGGCCGTACAAACGTTTTCAAATATGCTTTTATGGGGAGGGGGATGACAAGCAAAAAAAAAAATAAAATAAATAAATAAATAAATAAGAAAACTAACAAAAAATTATCTTAAACAATATTTACTATAGCAAATTACTAGCAATATAATACTCAGACCCCCACCTCACTCGATGAATGATTTTTTTCTGACCAGTTTATATTTATTTCTATGTAACTATACTAAGTCCTACTCTTCTATATTTTTTCTTTTAATCAGTAATCGCAACTTCTCTCTTAAGGATTGATTTCTATATAACTGCACTTACTCTTCTTTATTCCAGTTCACGCATTCTACACGAGTTCATCACAACTAATGAGATAAATCCAATTTAAAATTAATTTGCGTTCACGGTCATGAAATACATAGAAATACACTTAAGTTATTTTAACTGTTTAAAGAGACTGATTTAATTCTTTTGATGCAGTATGTGTACTCGTTTGGAAAAAAATCTATAATCGGGAAAAAATGTGGTATCTTCAGAAAATATTTAACTTTTTGCAAAACAAAAAGTACATGTAGTTGGAAATTAGTATGAGATATAATTTCAAAGTTTCCCTACTTGGGAAACATGGGAGAAACTACAGACTGATGGCTTCCATGTCGGGAAACTTTATGGAAACCACTGAGGCATGTTTCCATGGTTTCCTGTCTTGGGAAACTTACAGGAAACCACAGGTTGATTGTTTCCATGTCGGGAATCTACATGGAAACCACTGAGGCATGTTTCCACGGTTTCCTATCTTGGGAAACTTACGGGAAACCACAGGTTGATTGTTTCCATGTTGGGAATCTATGTGGAAACCACTATGTGGTTTCCATAAAATGGAAACTATATGGAAACTACTGATGTCACGATTCCCATATGTTTCCATTGGGATTCCAAATTTGGGAAACCTGGCTTTTCATCCTGTGTTTGTACTAGAGCCTTTGATAATTGTTATTAATTGTTACAGATGCTTAATACACGTTTGTCTTTTGTTAGAATTTGACCTTCTCATTATACATTTCACTCTTAGAATATATTTTTTTAAGAACACACCTCGTGGTAAATAAACTTATAAATTTAATATATATCTTGTTTTAATTATAGAATACCTGATAACGAGAATCTGTTGAGAGGTGACAGTTCGGTTTATAAAAATCTGGAATCCTTGTCCAGCAATCAGGTTCCACAGTGCACTTGTACTAAGAGTGGTAAAACAAAATGTTCCTACAGTACATTCTCTTCCTGTAACTCAAATCGAGGCAAAAAATACACCTGTAATGTTCACCTTCTGCAATCGAGAAGGCGTAAACGTGACGTATCAAGGGATACAGTTCAAGAGCCTCTATTGGTATTTATAACTTCATCTACTTGTGAATCTTTATATAAGAAAACACTTTGACAGTGTTGACCAACCTTAGTCTTCATATACTGTAATAGAATGTTCGAACAAATAGCAGAAAGTAATATTTTTACACGACTTTTGTTTCTTTCATTTTCATACTGTAATATAAATTTTGAACAATTTGAAAGACATAAACATATTATTGTCACACGATTTTTTCTTTATTTCATACTGTACCCGAATGTTCGAACAATTTGTAGGACTTACATATATTGTTGATACACAAGTTATTTTTTTTCTTTCAGCGAAAAAAACGATCTGTGGCTTACGTTCAAACAGAGGCTTATGCCGAGTCAGTCTGTTTACAAGCTTTCAGTGACTCTATAGAATATAGTACATGTCAGCAGTATGTCACTGATCTCAGTAATGTGTCTTTATCTAACTGTATCGAGGACATCAAGGTAAATTTTACATTTTTATTACATATCAAATTTATTTTATCAGGAAGATTTAAAAAAAAAAGATTCAATGTTCCTTTTCTGAATTAGGTTCTCGATACAGATATAGAGTATTTAAGATCTTTAAAATTGAAAAAAAAAAATTCTGATGTAAAAAACGGTACTTCAATCGGTGAAACATCAACATGACGTCTACTGTGACATTATTTCTACGATTGGCAACGAAATAATCCTAACATAGCTCCTTTCTGACTCTTACATTCACATACATAGACAAAATGCCCTAATTTCCCAAGGTTTCTATAACATTCTGAAACAGTAGTGAAAAGTCAGAATTTAATTTTTTTGCATAAAATCTGGTACATGTAAATGTTGGTTATGGTTTAAATGGGAGCGGACTTCAGTTCCTCAAACAATCTTTTTTCTAAACTTACCATTTCAAAACTGATGTAGAATATGACTAATACTCATATTAAATTTCAGATGACGGGCGATGATAATTTAACACAGATCCACGTACAAGCAGCTCTACAACAGTGTACCACGTTTGTTCTGTTAAATGGAACTTTACAGGAAGCAGAACCTAATATCACGTACACAATACAAAACTTCTGTCCTAGCAACTGTAGCAATCAAGGAACCTGTAATGGGGGTAAGATTTATGTGCTGATATCTTTAGCAAGCCTTGCTCCAAGTTTGTTTTGTGATTTGTCTAATGGTCTTTTGAAATTGAGCTTGAATACTGATAATTCATAATCTCCATATACTCTGCGTATTTTTGTCAGGTTTAACAAAAATGCCTTATGAAGAAGAGGAAGAGGTCTTAAAATGCAAATGTCTAAAATTGCAGGAAATTTACGGAAGACTGTATTTGTTTTATACATGTAATAAAAAATAATTTGGAAAACAATTATGATTATTATGATTTGGATCTGAAAAATAAATCTTAAATTTTCAAATAACCATTGATATTCCTGTAGGAAACTGTACCTGTGACACCGGATATGGTGGAAGTGACTGTTCGTTTGATTTACTCGCCCCACCCACCATTACATCTGTACCCAGTGCTGGTCTGTGTGATCTTTCTAGTAGAGACTGCAGTGAGGCGACCATGCTTGGAAAATACTTCGTGGAATTTATGGATTCCCTTTGCTACATCATTGTGAAACAGGTACGAATTTTTAAAGTTAGCAGGTCAAAATTTATATTAATATTTTCTTTGAATTATTTATTCTGATTGGCAGATTTGCTGATAAAGGTATTCCATTCCTAATAGCTTAAGATTCCCTGAATTTGAATACATAACAGATGTGTACGGGCAGAATACCCAGTGTTTTTAGACAAAGTTCCCGTTTATAATAACCAGTATGTAAGATTGCAACGTGTCCTTATTTATGCCCTTTGTTGAAAAGTTATCTCCCTCTGTTCTTCCTATTTTCTTAAGTAATAAATATAAAATCTATATTTATCAACAATAGGTTGACGTAAACCACACAACAGTCACAGAAGACCAGAGACAAGTAGCTCTGCAGGAGAGGACTCTGTTTGAGGGATTCTGTCCACATTCTGTCAACAGCTCGGGGTTGTGGGTTACTGAGATAACGTTTAACATCTCTAATGACGGTCTACGCTTCACGGACACGTATCAAGTTTATCTCTACCAATCTCAATGTCAGGAGTTTCATAATGAATCAGGAAGTGTGTTCTTCACTTTGAAGGTAAGATGGCTTATTATTTTCTTTTTTCTCTTCAGTTAATTAGGTCTTGTAGTTTATTCAATACTCTGCAGTAAAGATTTAGTAAAAGTTTCTCGCTGAATCTTTTTGATCCTATTAGCTTATATGCCTTACCTCATTTTTACAGGAGAATTTTTGCTACATCGACGGCATATGTGTGCCATCCATGAACGAAAGCAGTGTAAACGAGTGTTTGATGTGTAATACCACTGTAAGTCGGTACAGCTGGACGGTTTATGAATGTAAGTCTTATTTTCCCATATTATTACTTGCCAAAATCATTTTTTAATCTTAAAAAAAAAACTAGTACAATAAATTAAAGCACAATCATTATAGTCTCTTAAACGTTCGATTTTATTACTTATTTTTGTGAAAATAATTTTTTTTCAGCAAATTCAATGTATTTAAGGATAAATAATACTTTAATTGAAATACTGTATAAACAAACCTTTTGACAGAATGAAATAGTTTGACTAGGAAACTCTATTTTACGACTCTTGATTTTTTTTATTGTGATGTCAACAAACAAGGCTCACGGAGACACAAAATGCTGAAAAAATGAAATAGCCTTACTTAATCAACTTTGATATGAATTTTATCATTATAGATTGTAAACAAGGAACGATTTCCGCCGACAATAACTCCTCCCCTTCATCAGACCAGTTAATGACAATCATCGCTGTCTCCAGTTCTGTTGGTGGATTGGCTGTCATTGTATTCACTGCCACAGTAATTATAAAAACCTGCAAGAAAATGTAAGTGAATTGCAAAAGTATGTCATCAATATAATATCTATATATGCATTAACTTTGGAAAGTATATAAGTTTGTGTACTATTGAAATGCATCGTTAATTTACTACTTAAATAGAATTTTATGGCTATATATGTGTACTTTCATTAATGTAATATTGATTTGCAAAAACAAGGTTTATCAAAATATATAGCATGACATAGCAACACAGAAAATGATTATCGATATTTGAAAAAAAAATTCTTTAAATGACAATTTTGACTTTATAAAGCCAATTTAGTCTCAATATATGACATTGTAAAAGAAAAGCCTGCAGATAGTATTGTTAAATAAGAACAGCGAATCTGATTGTTTTCAAATCAACAATAAATTTATAAAGACTTGCTTTAAAATTCAAAGTTTTTACTTAGATTTAATACGTAGTTATTTTGTATTGGGGAGGGGCATCTAGGGGACAGTGGAATTTCCCTCCTTCTTTTAGGGCTTTTGGACAGCAATTCTTCTATAATTTAACAATTAATTTTGTTGATCATTTGTTAATTTGGAAAACATATATAGCAATTGATATCAAATGAAGTATCATTTAGTTTTGATGCATTTTAAAAAAAAAATTAATTTAAAAATGTTTTACAATCATCGGTTACTGTGAACCAACTTTTATTCGTGTGCGAGAAATATTCACGACTTTCGCCAACTTTTTAAGGTCGCAAATTGTAATCACCGCAAACATTTTTTTTGCTTTGTTTTTATAAAAAAATATTTCATTATTTGTGAAATTTAATTAGCGCGGATTGATTTCAAACTAATGAATCGCGAATTAAAGATGACGCGAATAATAATTTTGCAGTATGTTTCTTGTAAAAGTCTTTAAATGACTGTACTACATTGTTTTACAGGAAAACAAGGAACCAGATCGTCGATACGAAATTAAACAACTGATGAACCAGGAGGACTTTTAGTGTCGCATATTTTAGTTTAGAATTTGTATTATTCGTTTGAAAAGGAGAAATTCAAAAACATATAGACAAAATATAACATTCGAGTTCTTATCATAGACTTTCTATGGACTTTAACATGTCATATTATTTCTTTGGACAAAATCACGTCTTACTTGTTCATTTCTGCAGACTGTTGTAAAATTCATCCTTGTACAACTTCGTGTTTTTCTCAGAAAAAAATATGTAGAAAAGATATTTAAAAACACTTGCTAATTCTTCAAAATTGTTCCCATAGTCACTGTAATCAAAAAAGTAGCGTATTTTATTCATGTATAAAGACTTGCGTTTGCTTGTTGTGGAAAATAAAGCTCGTAGTTTGAAGTTACACGTAAGGTCCTGTCCTTTAACGTATAGGGTCTGATTTTGTAATACCGGTAATTATATGTAACTGTGGGTTGCAGTTTCATTGTACGAGAGTCATTAAAAAATACGTAGACAATGTTCTTCATCGTCACTTTTATTATTGCAAGATTATAGAAAAAAGCCATATTTTTAAATAAAAACATATTTTGTTGAAATGTTAAGTTTCATTCTTTTTGATTAAAAGAAACTCATTTTAGAAACTTGTTACAACGGAGCACGACTAACCAACATTGTAACGTAAAAAACAACGTCGAGAAAGTTTGTCAAATTAAAAAAAAACTAATTTATGGTAAGGTATACAGTCCGGATACAAATTGAAGTTTGTGATTTTTGCTTCATTCTTTAATATATACACATATGTAGAATAATGTAGTAAAAAACTTTGAAATTTACTTGAGATTAATAAACCTTTCGTACAGGGATACAATGCATCTTTCTGTACATTCCGGATTTTCATAGGCGTTCACTAATGTCGGTGCTGTTTTGCGACCGGTTAGCACTCTAGTTGAACACTTGGATATGTCCTCTCCGTACTCCAGATAAAGTCAACCATCAACAACAGAAGTTTTCAAAGACAGCTGTGAGTTTTTCTCCAACACGCAAATTACGATGTTCTTGTCCAACTTTCGATACACTATTATGTCCAAGGAAGTAAATCATTGTATCCAGAATTTGCTATGCATTTTGAGACCCAAGAATTTCCTTCTCCCACCTCATATTTTTTTGGTCCTCGGTGATAACAAGGATCTGTTTTTGGTTATTTTCAAACCAAGTTAAGACAGTTCCTTCATCTTTGCATCAACAATTACACGAAGATCTTAAAAATAGTTTGTGGAATAGTTCTGTTAGCAGCAAAAAAAAATTTCCCCGCGATTGCGCGGGATTTTAGATAGTTGTACATGTATATTTGTAGCATCTCAGGGCTATCCGTTTCTATTACGGGTACGAGCCCGCGGAGGTTCACAGGCAGTGACCTCCCTTGCACGTTACAAGATGTAACATAAAATCATAGTATAATCCATAATTTAAGATAGACCAACTTGTCAGCATTTCAAAATATAAGAAATCACATTCTGTGTCTCGGTTTTTGATTTCGATGAAAAGTGTTTCCGTGGTTACTAAATATAGAAATTTCTATGAAAAAAATTCAAAATGCTACTCCTCCTACAGTTTTGGTCTGATTTCAATATAGCTTGGCACACAAGTAGACTACACTAAGATGCATAATTCTGTGCGTCGGATTTTGATGAATGATGTTGGCATGGTTACTAAAAATAGAAATTTCTGTAAAATTCTTTTAAAATGCTAATTCTTCTACGTTTAAGTCTGATTTCAATATAATTTGCTTTAAGGTAATCCTGTAAAAACATTGTATGACAAAATTTTGGTTACACAATGTATTAAAAAATCATTACTAGGGTAGGTGAAGGTGACTATCAAATGTGCTATGGATCTTTCTGTTAAATTCCTTTAAAACGCTACTCCTCCTACAGTTTAAGTCTGATTTCCATATAACTTGGCACACAAGTAGATAAACTACATGTAAGATACATAAACTAGTGCATCGCTTTTTGATTTCGATGAACAGTGTTGCCTTGATTACTAAATTAAAATAGAAATTTGTGTTAAATACGTTCAAAAGGCTATTCCTTTGTTATATGGAAGGGAATTACCGCCAAAAGTCTATGTATCTTGCTTTTATTCTTATTCTGCCTACTTCTTTATGCTCTGTTATTGTAACTATATGTCACTTTATTGTTTTCATATTCGTCTTGATTACATTTTACTTTAACTTTTATCCTTCTTCATTTTGCCCTTACTTCTATGTTACTTTATTCTTGTAAATTCATTTTACTTTCTTTTAAATTGATACAGTTTCTAAAATGATTATAACTATTACGAACGTTAACTCAATCACGCAAACAATGAAGCATATTCAATGAAGACGAATGCAAGTTGTCCTAATTTAGTGCGGCATTTTAACGCTAGGTGGCAGGGGTGTTCGCTAAGAGTGTTGGTAAAATTAGGTAAGGCCGGGGTTATTCGAGTTTTTTTTCAATTTTCTGCCTTAATACTTTATTAATCAAACTAGACTGATGTTTGTTATAAGTCCAGGTATGTACCCGATACATGCCATTTCCTCGGAAGTCTCGCTAGATGGTAAGATTTCCCCCTGGAAGACTGACTACATAGTGATGCTTCCTTCGGAAGACCATACAGTGGGACTCCCCCCGGGGAAGTTTCAATATATAGCTAGTCTTCCGTGGGAAATCTCGCTATTT
The DNA here is from genome assembly GCA_003671525.1 of Saccostrea glomerata. NCBI lineage: Eukaryota > Metazoa > Mollusca > Bivalvia > Ostreida > Ostreidae > Saccostrea > Saccostrea glomerata. The sequence continues at coordinate 227,436 of PRKT01000397.1, forward strand.
ATAGCAACTCGACCCCATTCCTAGCAAACCCTCCCACAAATATTTTTTTTAAATCGTTAAACAATGTTTATACCCTAAATCTGGAAATGTTTGCTGTAGATAAATTTTTAGCAAATTTGCGAGTGCATTGAATTCGCAAAAATATTTTTCTTAAAAATAAATCATCAATAAGAAAAAGTAAACAAAGCAGTGGTCATTCGCAAAATTTTGAAACGTAAAAATCAATCAATAGCATTTTGATCCGAATTCGCAAAATAAAATCGACGTAAAAATTTCCAGATTTACGGTATATACTAACGTTTTCAGATTTTGAAGAAACGTTATACGTTCTATCAGGGACCTATATCCCTGGTTCTATATGAATAAATATTTAAAAAAGATCCCTCACTGCTCAATGGCTATAAGTGCCAAGTATATAGCTCTCGACCGGCAAGAAGTGGCTTCTCCATTTGAGTGAAAAATTCTCGAAAAGGAAATTATACAATGTACAATCACACCACCAAAGTCTCAATATATATACTGACCTCCGGGTGGACGACCTCCTATGGGGTAAGTATCATCTCGGTAGAGGGGAGGAAGGCCACGAAACATTTTCCTAAACGTAACTTTTTACTACTGGAAAAGTTCAGCTTGTTGCCCCCCATCCCTTACACCTTTTGTTGCAGTACTAATAGTTAATTTATACATTAAAAGTCATGTACTTAGTGGCATATGGGTAATTTTTTTTACGGAAAAAAGTTGACGACCCCCCCCCCCCCGTTTCACCACAACCAAATAGTATTTTCGAGTTTTAAGATTTTTTTAGCTCTCGTGGTTGATGACAAACACGGTGCGTACTGAAGATATTTCCTTTTTTATTGAAAAGTGCTATTTTAATGTAAATATTAACGCAAAAAAAAAGACCGGGGTGTGTCTAGTATGCCTGGGTGCATGTAGTCTGGTTCCGACTTCGCCTTCCATGCGCGGATCTAGAGGGGGGGGGGGGGTTAGGACCCCCTGGAATTAACAAGGTTACTACTAAAACAAGGAAAAAAATCCCCCCACGAAATAGAATTTTGAGGTTTGAACGAGTTTAGTTTTTTCTCCTTCTTTTTATGCTGGTCAAGAAATTTCTGGGATTGGATTTTTTTTTTTGACTGGGTTGCCCTCCACCCCCCCACCCCTGGAAAAAATCTGGATCCGCGCCTGCCTACCCATAACGCTCCTAACTCCTCAAAGCCCTGTCCCTAGAATCACGCGCATCAGCAGTTACTACCTGTCGTGAAATAAAGTTCAGTTCAGTGGAAGGTTCTGAAAAACAACCCAATATATAAGGGTTAACAAAGTATCAAAATATTTAACATTTTTATATAACAATTAAGCTGTAATTCAAATATCCAACAAATAACTTTAATAGAGTTATATTTTTCAGGCGAGAGAAGAGTGACGTAGCATCGTTTTTGAAAGTGGGGAGGGGGGCAACAAGAGAAAAAAATATTTAAGCTACCCGGCTGAAAACAACTTGACAAGCGCAAAATAAACCCCAGGAAATTGTCCAAACTTGAAAATACATAGGCGTCGGAACCGGGGA
>PRKT01000397.1:244138-290954 GCA_003671525.1 Saccostrea glomerata
AGAAGGATAATTCTTCCTTCACCGTACCTTAATATATATTTTTGCCATTCAGTATAATTAAGACACCCCCCGGGTGCCTTTTCTCCTGAAATAAAATTCTTAGTATTTTCACTATATTTTGATCGATATTTAATGTGCATTTTAACACAAGAAAATCAGTCTTAAAACCAACGTCAAACAGTCTTTAAACAATAGTATTTCAAAATATACATATGCCGACAGTAGTATTTTAAATTGGCAGGGAAAATGTTTCCAATTCAGTTTAAAACTTGATTACTGTCAAATGGATTTGTTAATCTAAAAAAATTGATTACCTTTACTGCTTTGAATGTTTAGGAAAAATAATAAGAATTTTTATTTGATACAACAGATATCAGCTGAAAATTGAGGGGGTATCTCTCTCTCTCTCTCTCTCTCGTACATTTCTCTGTTTAATAAAAACTATGACAGGGCATTACTTATTTAGTTTTGGAAATTTAATCTATTACAAATAATTTTGAATGCATTTTTCCATCATCTTGACCGAGCATAATCACGGCCGGGAAATGTCTACAGATACATGTAGAAGTTAGCTAAAATAATCATCATAAAGAATACAAAATACACATAAATATAGCATATTTTGCATTAAAATTTGAAAAAAAGAGTTTTTATGCAATACGTACGGAAGCCAAAAAGTGCAAACCAAAAAAAAAAAAAATAAAGACAAACGAAATTATTAAATAAAGAAAAACGACATTATTATATAAAGAAAAACGAAATTAATATATAAAGAGAAACGAAATTAATATATAAAGAAAAACGAAATTATTAAATAAAGAGAAACGAAATTATTAAATAAAGAAAAAAAATAATATATAAAGAAAAACCAAATTATTAAATAAAGAATTATTATTTGATAATTTCGTTTTTCTTTATGTATTTATTTGGTTTTTCTTTATTTAATAATTTCGTTTCTCTTTATATATTAATTTAGTTTTTCAAGTAGAAAACTGAAACTAAAATACGGAATTTACAGATGTGGATGGTAAGGGCCTGAACCCATAAATCTTTAGCGCACGCGTCTGTTAGACCTGATTTTGGTTGCCTTTGCACTCACCGACCCCCATGTCGAATACACAACCATTACAATACATGAATGGGGGAAAATTTAACCTTTGGTATCTAATAGTAATATGCTTAGATTTGTGTTTTTATCATGCATAAACATGATTAATGTGAACTAGTGATGGGGAATCGGAAAAAAATCAGAATCGATTATCGGTAATAATCGACTGGGCATAATCGATTAGTAATCGATTATAATCGAAATTTTGAACTTTAATGAAATTAATATAGAAAAGTTAAAACTTATTCAGATTTTTGTTAGACTTTTACAAAAAACCATTTACTTACATGAAATATTCAAAAATGTTAATAGAAAATTCTTTTTTAAAAAGTGGAATATAATATTTTGTTCACTTTAAACAATATAGGACTATTGAAACAATGGGAATTTATTATTATTATTTTTTTTTTTACAAAGTCCATGCAATGGGTATTTTACTGATATTAGTCCCACCTTTTATTTAATACATGTATTTATTTCTTAAAATTAGTTTTAATTAGTTGAAATTACAAGTTGTAATTATCCAGAAGTTAGACTTATACGTATTTATGATTATAATTACGTTTAAAGACTGACTAGACTAATTATGTTTTCCATTGTATAGTAAAACCTTGCAATATTACCGTTTCCTGGTATTAGTCTTACCCCATATTTAATCATGGCGGTAAAAGTATCAACAAGACACAGAATGCTTCCATGTTTTCAACATTCATCACTACTTTTATGCTCTTTGCACTTGGATTTGGTAATAAAATTAAAGTATGACAATTTTATTTTTTGTTAGCGATGTCGGCGACATTTATTTTATAATCGATTAGTAGCATCGAAGAGCTTCTAACGACCGACAATCGATTGTCGGCGACAATCGTTCCATCACTAATGTGAACATTAATCTGTCTAATAATTTGGCCAGTAATTCGGTGAGATGTTGACTTTAACAATTGGTTTAATAACATTAGCTTTCTTAAACCCTTTGCTCGAAAGGTCTAATGATCAGCAAATAATGAATCTTGACACGCAAATAATGAATTTGGAAATGAAACATTAAAGAGATTATCCTAAGAAATTGCACACATATTTAAGATAAACATGAAGGTTAAGATTCCGTTGTTATGTACTGTTGAATTTTTAACATTTAGGAAATCCCCATGGCTTTACAGTACATGCATTAGAAAATGCCGTAAAATAATACGTTACCGATCGGACTTTGTGTGTTTGTTTGATATTGTAAAAAATGTTTAAAGAAAACAAGTGAAAAAATTAAAACAAATCAATGTGGTTACAATAAGTAGATTTTAATGATTGCTCACTGTTTTAGAAATAAAGCAAAACACTTCTGATTTCTTGGTCTTGACACATCTAATTTTTGACTCTTTTTGAACGTGTGCTATGAACAAATAATTGGGGAATATATTTTAATTATATTGGGGGATGACTCGCTTGGCTTGTGATATTCCTTGGTGACAGCTCTACTGACGTAGATTCTGGATCTATCTGTCGTGGCTGTAAATCCAAAGGAAAAATAAGATTATAAAAATTTACAACTTTATTGTTCAACGCGTCGCATTGAAGTGACATTTACAAACATCAGTCACCAGTTACAAACAAACTATGAAATGTTTTAATTTTATAAAGATATTTCTTAAACTAAAGTCTGGTGACTGTACAGAGGGGTAAACAATAGATGTAACAATATACCCTCTAAAGTTCATAAATTTAAAATAATTCTTTACAATATAAACTCTAAATCATATGAAATTATTAATATTTGAATATCAGAAGCCACACAAACTTACAGTTTATTATAAACATATAAAAAGTATAAATTCTATGACTTGAAATAAAGCTCAAATTTAGAAAATACAATTATGAAATTCAATAAAGAAAATTATTTCAAAATTAGAATTATATATTATATGAATAATTTTTACATAAAAAATATAACCAAATGAAACATACCTGTAAATCTAAAGGAAAATAAGATTATAAGAATGTACAACTTTATTGTTCAAGGCGTCGCATGGAAGTGACAGGTTAGGTCAAAGAATGGGCGGATTTAGCGCCCTATTTTGGATCTTTTTGCGACTACTCTAACAAGTTGAAAATAAAGTGGATCCAACATATATTACAAACAATAGAAAGGGCAACGTATACATGATTATTTTAGCTAGAGCATATGTACAAAAGCAAGGCCGTGTTGCCATGAATCAAAATTGAAGTAACGATACATCCGTGTCGTCTTCCGGAATTAAACATGTACCCGGAGTGGTTTTTAGGTCACGCTATCAATATTAATAGGAGGCGGGGCTATCGATCGGTGTTATTGTTAACATTTCTCTCTCTCCATCTCTCTCTCTAGAAATCCGAATACCTGTTTGGCATATTACAGCGATGTTTTTATGATTTTTTTTAAATGTAAAGACACGCAAAATTAAAACAACATTTACTGTGCTTAATTCTGTAAACGGCAACCAAATATAGTGATTTTCATCGAGGTAAGGATGAAGAGTACAATGTAACTTTTCCACGAGTACACTCGCAAGTGGACATCACGTGATGAATTGTAATATTTAACAGGTCAATCGAAGTCGTAACAATGGAAGCGAGAAGTTTGATTTGAACATGTTTTTAGTTAAATTAAGTGTGAGCGCACGTTTTTCGGCTCTTCTCCTTTTAATATGTCATTATTTTGTTCAATATACAACTACAGTGTTCGTAAGAACAGCCGACAAACATGTGCTGACTATGTATTCAGACGATGAAAAATGCGTGACCCTTATTATCTATTGATATTAAAGAAATCTTCAGGCACCATGCCTTCGATATTCATTTAGTTTACCTCGAATAGACCATTTTAAATCCACATCCGTACCATCAATACAGTTAAGATATCGGGGGTGTATATGATGAAAAAAATTAACATTTTATGGAACTTAAATTTCGTCATTAAGTCCACCCATTCTTTCCAGCGACACCAAATTAAACTTGGATTACAGGTAATTAACTAATCAAATTCAAGAATAATTTTACGGAAGTCGTGAATGTGTGAAACTTTACCATTTTTGGATATGAACATGACAATTGACATCACGTGACATGCACCGATGACCCATGCGGCTGACCAGGCTCAAAGCACCAGTGCCTGGCCCGAGGCCTTGACAGATTTATAACTGATCAGTAAAATTATTAAAATAATCACTCTAGCTTGCGTAATGGATTAACATTATATCTAAAAAAGAATAACATCAAAGACAGTCATGAATAAATTATTCACATATAATACAATGGACATGCAGCTGCAGAGAATTACATGATTTTCTCTTAACAAGATTCCATAAAGTACTGCAACTTCCTCAATACACAACGAAGTACCTTCTTTTATATGTAAACTTTGACATTTGAATGGCTAGTTTTGACATTTGAAAGGATAAAAGAGCTTTCTTAACTATTACCGAAATGAAGTTCAAAATTATGATAAAAAAAACATAATATTAAGTTTATTAAAGAAAACCATTTTTAAGTTGTCATAGCAACAAAGTTTATTTTCAAATAAAATTTGTGATAAGACAGTCTTAATAAATGTCAAATTCTCAATCTGTACTATTTATAAGTCAGTGGTACTGTATGACTAATATAGAACTTGATTTCACATATTCTAAATGACAAACTCTCAATCTGTATTTATAAGTCAGTGATATTTGTGAACAATGCACACACTTGCAAAAAACAAATCCCACAAAGTAATCAAATCATTTTTCTCTTTATAGTTCAATAACCTAACATTTATGGGTACACAGACAGGACGCTAGGTTAAGTTCGTGGGAATTCAGTAATACGATACTCAAGGTCTTGACTTTCTCGCGATTCACGAGCTTTATTGGAATGTCATTAATTTTATGCAAACAGAAACAGCCATCCTCGCCAAGTCCAGCTGGCATGCTTATGAAAATTTCCTAAGGTATGTCTTAAGACATGTCTTAGGATATTTCTTAGGACATATCTTAGGCACATCTTAAGATACGACTTGGGGTGTAAAACGAAAGCATCTTAGGATTATCTTTAGTTAAGATGTCGTAAATTCCATCTTAGGCATCTTCTTTGTTTTCTTTTTTGTAAATGAAGCACTACAAGACGTCCCTATTTCAAGTTACCATCATATGTAGATGTAGGGGGGGGGGGGGTAAGCTCCCTTTAGTTCTTCAAAGAATTGACTTAAAACAACTAAATGAAATTTTGATCCGCTGGCATACTCCTACGCTTAGGGTAGCGACTAGCGAGTATGCGAGCAAATCTAGCATCTAAAGCTATATGCGAATACATGTTTTGTATAATTAAAATGGAGACGAATAATATTCTTATTTTCCTTACTTTTTAAAACATTTCTGAGTCAGTATTTCTTTAGTGGGTGTGTCCCTAGTCCTTTTTTAAAAACATGCTTGGATTCAAGACTAATATTTTTAAGTATGATTTTTTTTAAAAAAAATCATTTAATACTATTATTTTTATCGATTTATATTACATACAAACGCACATGTATATCTTTAGCAGTTTTATCAATTTTATCCCGGTTTTGTACAGAAAATATAATATAACATAGCTACATGTACTTGTGTACAATCTAGTTTACATTTAGCAGAATCAGAAAAGTGGAACTACATGACAATATACAAGTACATTTTCTTTTCATAGTTATTTGTATTATTGGATAAGTAATTTAGAAAAGATATAAGGCATAACATTTTTTCTGGTCGTTCTTGTTGCAGTTGATCAAGTTCTCTCTCTCTCTCTCTCTCTCTCTCTCTCTTTGGAAAAGGAAGAGGCAGTGACGCTTACATGCATAAACTTTCTTTACTTTATTTTAAAAAATTGTGTTGTTTCTCTGTTGTCTTTATTATTTACACCGGCTAATACCAAGAAATGCAACAGACTGATGCAATACACAGGCATTAAATTCTAAACATGTAATATGTACTTAGATCTTTTAAAGGTATCCCCCTACCCCTCCGTTTTTCCCCAATAAAAACAATTATTTGTATATTTTTATCCATTTTGAAAGGGCTTGAATAAATCTTTTTTAATGATTTAATCTTTAAATGCATACATGTCAATTAATGAGTGCATTTTTATTAAATGTTCTCTCCATTTTCATGTGCACAGGCATATGCATACATTCACACGGTACAATGCTCATAAATAAATTAAGTTCATAAAAGAAATCATTAATTTACAACAAATATTTGATTTATTTACACTAAAAATCAGTCTTAGTTGTTTTCCCGACACCAATACTTCTTAAAACCACCCAAGATATAACTTAAGACATGTCCGCAGTCATCTTAAAGTTAGGACTAAAGGCCCTTTCACAATTGGCGCACGAGCAGAAGCGACAAAATATTCGTGCGACCGAATAATTTGTCTAGGATCGTGAACTGTTGTCAAAATAATCGCATATGAAAAAAGTGTTCGTACGAAATGCGCACGATCTAAAGCGACCGTTGTGCATTAAATCTTGCGATATATCTTGCGTCTATATGCGACTGTTGTAGAATGAAAGCGAGTGTTGTAAGATAATGCGATAGGATTGCATGACTGATCGGGTAATCGGACGATTGAACGTGCGACAATACGATTGGACGTGCGGTACTCGTGCGCTCATGCATTCCATAGTACGAATGTTCGTGCGAGTCAGAGGGCCGGGTATATATACCACCCGTTTCCGACGCTCTTCAGTTGACATAGTTAAGATGCTTATTATAGTACATGGTATATATACCTGTTGCAAAGAATGGCAATTGAAGGTGATAAATCAAGCAATGATAGTAAAATGTTGCAAGATTACATGAGACATGTTGAGCAACAGTCTCATGGTCGCAAAACACACGCAAAGACAGCTGCGATTCATCTTACGATCTTTAAAAATCGTACATCACTCTTACGAGTACATAAAACGTTGTAAGACGTTCGCACTAACTTTCGTGCGTTGAATTGCGATAATTTGGATCGCATTTGGTCGCGTCTGAATAGTGTGCATGTTGACTATTTTGAAGAGACTTGATGCGACCACTAAAACACATGCAATGAATGCGAGACATCGTGCAACGTATGCGAGAGCTCGTGCGAAGCTAAAATTTTCCGATCGCAAAGTGTTGTAAAGTGCTCGTGCGCCAATTGTGAAAGGGCCTTAAGATTAGGAGGTCTCCTAAGATAGGATAAATTCGATGGCCTTACTTAAGACTAAGATATGTCGTAAGACCGTCTTAAGATATGTCTTAGTCCTAAGATAGCTTCATAAGCATGCCTGCAGGCTTACAGACTCCAACAATGATGTGGGGATATGACACAGCAACAAAATCCCGTAAACAAAATTGAATAGTTTATGAATTGTTTACGGAAATGTGAATTTTAGGCTGTGTGCACATATTTTTTCTACGTTTGTTAACTTGAAATTTATATCTTCTTTATGTTTTCATTTCCACCACACATTTGTTATGTCGAGATAAGGCGTAAATAGTGATGCTTTATAACATGTGCGCTTTATGGAATGATTCATAGGTTCAGGCCCTTACCATGCACATCTAAAAATTCCGCATTTTAGTTTCAGTTTTCTGCTTGAAAAACGAAATTAATATATAAAGGAAAACGAAATTATTAAAAGTAAGAAACGAAATTATTAAATAAAGAAAAACGAAATGATTTATTTAATAATTTCGTTTTTTCTTTATATATTAATTTCGTTTTTCTTTATTAAATACTTTCGTTTCTCTTTATTTAATAATTTCGTTTTTCTTTATATATTAATTTCGTTTCTCTTTATATATTAATTTCGTTTCTCTTGATATATTAATTTCGCTTTTCTTGATATATTAATTTCGTTCCTCTTCGATATTTTAATTTCGTTTCTCTTGATATATTAATTTCGTTTCTCTTTATATATTTATTTCGTTTTTCTTTATTTAATAATTTCGTTTTTCTTTATTTAAAAATTTCGTTTTTCTTCATTTAATAATTTCATTTTTCTTTATTTTCGTTTTCCTTTATTTATTTTTGGTTTGCACTATTGGGCTTCCGTAAATATGTCAACAGACAATTGTGAATTTAAAAAAAAATATCCGTTATTTTACTCACAATCGCCTTGGCACGGAAATACATATAAATGTCAGCATCTTGACCGAGTATAATCATGGCCGGGAAATGTCTACAGATACATGAAGAAGTTAGCTAAAATAATCGTCATAAAAGAATACAAAAGGCACATGAATATAGAATATTTTGCATTAGAATTAAAATAAAATTGGAGTTTTTATGCAGTACGATAACAGTCAATGTCAACAGATAATTGGGACTTTAAAAAAAAAATCCGTTATTTTACTCAGAATCGCTTTGGCACGGAAATACATGTATTGTTGTTTCAACCGCGTACAATGTAATTAATTCATTCTATAGGTAGTAGTTTTATCTTCTAAAGTCCTTATGATTTTATTACTGAAAAGAATAAGCATATTTACTATATAAATTTTATATTTAAACTACACGCGTTCGGTATCAAATACAAATGTTTTACGGCAACTAGAATCATGTTATAAAAATATCGAACATAGCTATAGGTACATATATGTACAAAAAAAAAATCTTTTAATTATTTATTTATTTATCGATCTACCTATAATTTATTTAGTATATTAAAGCACCTGAAATTAGAATTATAGAATAATTTCAATGCAAGGAAAAGATCGGAGGCATTCCGAATAAATCGTTCATCTTGCGTTCACCGTTCACTTTGCGTTCACTCACCGTTCACTTTGCGTTCACTCACCGTTCACCAAGTTGCGTTCACTTCGCTCTCCGTTCAGGTGGTAAAGTAGAACATTTCAGGGACTGTATTGAATCTATTTAGCTGTAAAACCAAAACTTATTTTATCAAAATCTAAACAACGTTTAAAGCGCTAATTGGTTTTAGCACTAAAATTTGCAATATGAATACGTATATGTATGTTTAATCTTACAAGATATTCACGGACCTTCACTTTTTTTTTATTGAGGTTCATCTTAGTTATTTATCCTCAGTACCTGTAAGTATTGCAGCAGGGGAAAATGTAGATTTGACCATGTATTAAGTTGAATAGATATAAAGTTATGCATGCAAAATTTGTAAATAATACTAGAAACTTGTTATATAAGCAATAGCATGTCATCTCGAACAACCAAAAAATTGTGTTTGAGGTGAACTTGAAGACGGATGAAGTACTTTAAATTTTGAAACTTTAAAAAATTTATTATATTCACCCTTTGCTTTTTCCGTAGCAATGGTAACCGGGGGGATGGGGGGGGGGGGGGGGTCAGGCAGTTGCATTTCAAAAGTACGCATTTACAAACTCCCTCTTCAATCAAAAGAAGAAAAGATACAAAGAATGAGTTCTTGAAATAAATAGATTAAGCTATACTACAGAAAATAAGAAACATAAAAATCACGGTTACAAAGTCGTTCCATGGTTATGGATGGTTTATGTTTTCTTGGGTAATTCGTGGAAAATCTATTTAAGCCAATTAAGATTTTAAGATGTACAAAAGACGCGATTATACTTTACCATCAATACAGTGAGTAAGTAAGTAAGTAAATATTTTATTATAGTGACATGTGTATAATATTACCAAGTAAATACAGTATAAACGTATATACATCACACCCGGCCTATTGGACCTATATGTCACTTTAATATATGTACAGTATTACTTAATCCTTTAAAGATAGCGCACATGATGGACATTATATTAATTTGATTGATATATATATATTTGTCTTAGTGAAAAACATAAATTTAAAAACTTGGCTGTTTGTCTCTGATAATTTTTCATTAAAATGTTTAAATACAAGTCAATTCAGAAACGGGCCGGGGTTGTTTGAAAACGTACCTCATATCGGCAGGAATTCAGTTTTCAATCGAAGAAATATTTTGAAAAGACGTAGGAGTACTGCCTTTTAAAAAATAAATGTTTCTTAATTACATGTATGGACTTTATTTCATTTAACAACCTTTGAAATTCTTTAACAAATTTCTTGGAATGAAACACTACTCATCGGTATTCACTGTTCATCGGTATTTAAAACTTTAAACTGGGGGCAGCTGATTTTTCCCCTTTGTTTTAATTACTGATTGGAGTCGATATGAAGGTGGCAGTATATTCCTTCGTCTTCGTCTTTCTCCTGTATGAAGTTTCAGCGTTTTGTAAGTCAAGTTCATCTTTCAATATTATACACTTGGATATGTACTAGTCAATAGCAAATGTAAATTTTGAAATTCTACACGTTTTTGACTATTTTCTCCATTTCACAGAATGAAAGTTTTATGATCTAGGCCTTTCCAATGTTTAATTAATTAGTCTCCTACCGGTGCTACCGGCTTGTCCACTATTCTGTGCCACTTGGTTTTCCGCATTTTTTTTCCACTAAACACTTGTAGATCTAGTGCTGATTTTTGGTTTGTAAGAGCATTTTTACGATTTACAGATCAAGACATTTTGTTCCGCTTTTATACTGAATTACAGCCTTCTTATTATTTTGCGTTTGCTTTCTTTTCTAAGTGTGTGCAGATATTGGGCTGATATTAGCTTTCTGACTTCACTAAACAAATTAAAGGTTCGTCTGCATTTTGCTCCTCTTTAAAGATTTTTAAATTATGGCATTTTCAATGTTCACAAACTTCTTTATACATATCAAGATTGGATTAAGAGTCTTTAGTATCTATATGTATATAGAACGATGCTTAAATATTAAATTTTAAAAAAGGGCAATGTACAAATGCTTCACGCACGGCAACAATTTGTTGTAAATGTTAAATACGACAAATAATTAATGGATGTATAATTAATTCAAGTCTTTAACAAGACAAGAATACACAAAAAAATTATTTCTACAGTAACACGTATTTTAAACTTCACTTAGGTCTGAGAATTATGAACAGTACTGTAAATATTCAGTTAATTAAATTTCTTTGGAGCTAATTAAATTGATAGTGTGATTTTAAATTTTAGAAAAAACCAACTATTTAAAATAGTCAATTATTAGAGAAGGATAATTCTTCCTTCACCGTACCTTAATATATATTTTTGCCATTCAGTATAATTAAGACACCCCCCGGGTGCCTTTTCTCCTGAAATAAAATTCTTAGTATTTTCACTATATTTTGATTAATATTTAATGTGTATTGTAACACAAGAAAATCAGTCTTAAAACCAACGTCAAACAGTCTTTACACAATAGTATTTCAAAATGTACATATACCGACAGTAGTATTTTAAATTGGCAGGGAAAATGTTTCCAATTCAGTTTAAAACTTGATTACTGTCAAATGGATTTGTTAATCTAAAAAAATTGATTACCTTTACTGCTTTGAATATTTAGGAAATATAATGAGAATTTTTATTTGATACAACAGATATCAGCTGAAAATTGAGGGGGTATCTCTCTCTCTCTCGTACATTTCTCTGTTTAATAAAAACTATGACAGGGCATTACTTATTTAGTTTTGGAAATTTAATCTATTACAAATAATTTTGAATGCATTTTTCCATCATCTTGACCGAGCATAATCACGGCCGGGAAATGTCTACAGATACATGTAGAAGTTAGCTAAAATAATCATAATAAAGAAAACAAAATACACATAAATATAGCATATTTTGCATTAAAATTTGAAAAAAAGAGAGTTTTTATGCAATACATACGGAAGCCAAAAAATGCAAACCAAAAAAAAAATAAAAAAAAACGAAATTATTAAATAAAGAAAAACGAAATTATTAAATAAAGAAAAACGAAATAAATAAATAAAGAAAAACGAAATTAATATATAAAGAAAAATCGAAATTATTAAATTAAGAGAAACGAAATTATTAAATAAAGAAAAAAAATAATATATAAAGAAAAACCAAATTATTAAATAAAGAAAAACCAAATTATAAAATACATCAATTCGTTTTTCCTTATTAAATAATTTCGTTTTTCTTTATAAAATAATTTCGTTTTTCTTTATGTATTTATTTGGTTTTTCTTTATTTAATAATTTCGTTTCTCTTAATATATTAATTTAGTTTTTCAAGTAGAAAACTGAAACTAAAATACGGAATTTACAAATGTGGATGGTAAGGGACTGAACCCATAAATCTATAGCGCACGCGTCTGTTAGACCTGATTTTGGTTGCCTTTGCACTCACCGACCCCCATGTCGAATACACAATCATTACAATACATGAATGGGGGAAAATTTAACCTTTGGTATCTAATAGTAATATGCTTAGATTTGTGTTTTTATCATGCATAAACATGATTAATGTGAACTTTAACCTGTCTGTTAATTTGGCCAGTAATTCGGTGAGATGTTGACTTTAACAATTGGTTTAATAACATTAGCTTTCTTAAACCCTCTGCTCGAAAGGTCTAATGATCAGCAAATAATGAATCTTGACACGCAAATAATGACTTTGGAAATGAATCATTAAAGAGATTATCCTAAGAAATTGCACACATATTTAAGATAAACATGAAGGTTAATATTCCGTTGTTATGTACTGTTGAGTTTTTAACATTTAGGAAATCCCCATGGCTTTACAGTACATGCATTAGAAAATGCCGTAAAATAATACGTTACCGATCGGGCTTTGTGGGTTTGTTTGATATTGTGAAAAAATGTTAAAAAAACAAGTGAAAAAATTAAAACAAATCAAAGTGGTTACAATAAGTAGATTTTAATGATTGTTCACTGTATTAGAAATAAAGCAAAACACTTCTGATTTCTTGGTCTTGACACATCTAATTTTTGACTCTTTTTGAACGTGTGCTATGAACAAATAATTGGGGAATATATTTTAATTTTATTATATAGCTAATAAATAGTCTCTAATAAAATACTACCAAAAATCTAGAGAATTTTAACGTTCAATATCTTGACGTTTTATTGAACGCTAACTTTGTATTACGAATATGAGTATGCCCGAAACATTCCGAATACGAGCGTTCAATATCGAACGCCCCGCTGTTAACAAAAAAAGTCGTCTGTTCAAATTCTCAGAGCTAAATTAAAGAAAGGAAGTGGTATCTAGGTAAGATGTGTTTATTTTTCACATAAAAATGAAATTATTTATTAAAATATAGTACGTATCAGACCCATTAAAACGTAAATAAGCAAATCATATCGCTCGGTAGGGTCATCGGAATGTGCGATATTGAACGCTAACAGGGCAGACGTTAATTTGAATACCGATACTAAAAAATCATTAATTTGAGGGTTTTTTAAGTTGGAATAATTGTTATAAATTATGTTGAAATGTTTTAACTATATAATAAAGGAGTTATTGAACTTATATTGTTGAATATTGGCACTCGTTGGCTGTTCAAATGCACTCGCAAGCTCGTGCATTTGAACAGCCAACTCGTGCCAATATTCACCAATATAATTTCAATAACCCTATAATATTGGGGGATGACTCGCTTGGCTTGTGATATTCCTTGGTGACAGCTCTACTGACGTAGATTCTGGATCTATCTGTCGTGGCTGTAAATCCAAAGGAAAAATAAGATTATAAAAATTAACAACTTTATTGTTCAATTGTTCAACGCGTCGCATGGAAGTGACATTTACAAACATCAGTCACCAGTTACAAACAAAATATGAAATGTTTTAATTTTATAAAGATATTTCTTAAACTAAAGTCTGGTGACTGTACAGAGGGGTAAACAATAGATGTAACAATATACCCTCTAAAGTTCATAAATTTAAAATAATTCTTTACAATATAAACTCTAAATCATATGAAATTATTAATATTTGAATATCAGAAGCCACACAAACTTACAGTTTATTATAAACATAAACATATAAAAAGTATAAATTCTATGACTTGAAATAAAGCTCAAATTTAGAAAATTCAATTATGAAATTCATTAAATAAAATTATTTCAAAATTAGAATTATATGAATAATCTTTACATAAAAAATATAACCAAAATGAAACACACCTGTAAATCCAAAGGAAAATAAGATTATAAAAATGTACAACCTTATTGTTCAAGGCGTCGCATGGAAGTGACAGGTTAGGTCAAAGAATGGGTGGACTTAGCGCCCTATTTTGGATCTTTTTGCGACTACTCTAACAAGTTGAAAATAAAATGGATCCAACATATATTACAAACAATAGAAAGGGCAACGTATACATGATTATTTTAGCTAGAACATATGTACAAAAGCAATGCCGTGTTGCCATGAATCAAATTCCTGTCGACTTCCGGAATTAAACATGTACCCGGAGTAGTTTTTAAGTCACGCTATCAATATTAATAGAGGCGGGGCTATCGATCGGTGTTATTGTTAACATTTCTCTCTCTCCATCCCTCTCTCTAGAAATTCGAATACGTGTTTGGCATATTACAGCGATGTAAACGGCAACCAAATATAGTGATTTTCATCGAGGTAAGGTTGAAGAGTACAATGTAACAGTTTCCACGAGTACACTCGCAAGTGGACATCACGTGATGAATTGTAATATTTAACAAGTCAATCGAAGTCGTAACAATGGAAGCGAGAAGTTTGATTTGAACATGTTTTTTGTTAAATTAAGTATGAGCGCACGTTTTTCGGCTCTTCTCCTTTTAATATGTCATTAATTTGTTCAATACACAACTACAGTGTTCGTAAGAACAGCCGACAAACATGTGCTGACTATGTATTCAGACGATGAAAAATGCGTGACCCTGATTATCTATTGATATTCAAGAAATCTTCAGGCACCATGCCTTCGATATTCATTTAGTTTATCTCGAAAAGACCATTTTAAATTCACATCCGTACCATAAATACAGTTAAGATATCGGGGGTGTATATGATGAAAAAAAAAAAACATTTTATGGAACTTAAATTTCGTCATTTTTTCTGGCCAGTTAAGTCCACCCATTCTTTCCAGCGACACCAAATTAAAGTTGGATTACAGGTAATTAACCAATCAAATTCAAGAATAATTTTACGGAAGTCGTGAATGTGTGAAACTTCACCATTTTTGGATTTGAACTTGACAATTGACATCACGTGACATGCACCGATGACCCTTGCGGCTGACCAGGCTCAAAGCACCAGTGCCTGGCCCGAGGCCTCGACAGATTTATAACTGATCAGTAAAATTATAAAAATAATCACTCTAGCCTGCGTAATGGATTAACATTATATCTAAAAAAGAATAACATCAAAGACAGTCATGAATAAATTATTCACATATAATACAATGGACATGCAGCTGCAGAGGATTACATGATTTACTCTTAACAAGATTCCATAAAGTACTGCAACTTCCTCAATACACAACGAAGTACCTTCTTTTACATGTAAACTTTGACATTTGAATGGCTAGTTTTGACATTTGAAAGGATAAAAGAGCTTTCTTAACTATTACCGAAATGAAGTTCAGAATTATGATTAAAAAACATAATATTAAGTTTATTAAAGAAAACCATTTTTAAGTTGTTATAGCAACAAAGTTTATTTTTAAATAAAATTTGTGGAAAGACAGTCTTAATAAATGTCAAATTCTCAATCAGTACTATTTATAAGTCAGTGGTACTGTATGACTAATATAGAACTTGATTTCACAAATTCTAAATGACAAACTCTCAATCTGTATTTATAAGTCAGTGATATTTGTGAACAATGCACACACTTGCATAAAACAAATCCCATAAAGTAATCAAATCATTTTTCTCTTTATAGTTTCAACAACCAATAGGACGCTAGGTTAAGACCTGGTCTTGACTTTCTCGCGATTCACGAGCTTTATTGGAATGTCATTAATTTTATGCAAACAGAAACAGCCATCCTCGCCAAGATATAAGCAATAGCATGTTATCTCGAACAACCAAAAATTGTGTTTGAGGTGAACTTGAAGACGGATGAAGTACTTTAAATTTTAAAACTTTTAAAATTTTATTATATTAACCCTTTGGTTTTTCCGTAGCAATGGTAACCGGGGGGATGGGGGCGGGGTGGGGGTCAGGCAGTTGCATTTCAAAAGTACGCATTTACAAACTCCCTCTTCAATCAAAAGAAGAAAAGATACAAAGAATGAGTTCTTGAAATAAATAAGTTAAGCTATACCACTTAAAATAAGAAACATAAAAATCACGGTTACAAAGTCGTCCCATAGTTATAGATGGTTTATGTTTTTTGGGGTAATTCGTGGAAAATCTATTAAAGCCAATTAAGATTTTAAGATGTACAAAAGACGCGATTATACTTTACCATCAATACAGTAAGTAAGTAAGTAAATATTTTATTACAGTGACATGTGTATAATATTACCAAGTAAATACAATATAAACGTATATACATCACGTCCGGCCCATTGGACCTATATGTCACTTTAATATATCTACAGTATTACTTAATCCTTTAAAGATAGAGCGCATGATGGACATTATATTAATTTGATTTATATAAATATTTTTGTCTTAGTGAAAAACACAAATTTAAAAACTTGGCTGTTTGTCTCTGATAATTTTTCTTTAAATGTTTAAATACAAGTCAATTCAGAATTGGGCCGGGGTTGTTTGAAAAACGTACCTTATATCGGCAGGAATTCAGTTTTCAATCGAAGAAATATTTTAAAAAGACGTAGGAGTACTGCCTTTTAAAAAATAAATGTTTCTTAATTACATGTATGGACTTTACTTCATTTAACAACCTTTGAAGTTCTTTAACGAATTTCGTGGAATGAAACACTACTCATCGGTATTCACTGTTCATCGGTATTTAAAACTTTAAACTGGGTGCAGCTGATTTTTTTGCCTGTTTTACTTACTGATTTTTTGTCTTCGTCTTTCTCCTGTATGGAGTTTCAGCGTATTTTAAGTCAACTTCATCTCTCAATATGATAAACTTATTTAGGTATTTACTAGTCGATAGCAAATGTAAAATTTGAAATTCTACACATTTATGACTATTTTCGTTATTTTGCAGAATGAACGTTCTATGATCTAAAGCTTTCCAATGTTGATTAGTCTCCTACGGGCTTGTCAATCATTCCGCCCCACTTGGTTTTCTGCACTTTTCCCCCCACACGCTTGTAGATATAGTGCTGGTTTTTGATATGAAAGAGTATTTTTACAATTTACAGCACATTTGTTCCGCTTTTTTACAGCTTTCTTGTTATTTAGCGTTTGCTTTCTTTTCTAAATGCTTGCAGATATTGGGCTGATATTTGTTTTTCTGGCTTCACTTAATAAATTAATAGTTCGTCTGCATTTTGCTCCGCTTCAAGGATTTTTAAATTATGGCATTTTCAATGTTCACAAACTTCTTTATACATTTCAAGATTGGATTAACAGTCTTGAGCGAGCATCCCCTGTCGATTTCGGTGCAAACCACTACAGAAAATTAACTTTCATGACGAAAGGTTTAAGTATTAGGTCAAAATGGATCGATTTCAACGGAAATTTATGGACACTGAAAGCACATTTTTTCCGTGTCGTAACTAATACTTGAAGTTTAAACAATATGGATAAACAAAACTACAATTCTGGTGAACAATAACTAGCATTCCTCAAATTTTGCTTTTTTTTTATTATAGCATTTATACTCGGATAGTGTAAATTTCGTATCCTTTTTTATCGATTATTAAAAAGAAGCTAAGAAATTAAATATTGCTGGATTAAATGTTGTTTAACGTCCCTCTCGAGAATTTTTCACTGATATGGAAACGAAAACACTTGCAATTGGAGAGCTACAAATTTTGACCTATACTCCGTATTCAGGGCCATTGAGTAGTGAGGGATCTTTTGCGAAACGAATTTCGATCTGCAATTTCAATCCCATGTTTTCCAGACGTCCGCGTCGAATTGTACCCGCCCATTTCATTGTCTATCACTGAATGTTTTGATTGTAATAGATAGAAAGGACGTAAGCTGTATATTTCCAATTTTGCCAGTAAATGTTCCGCGGTCTTAAGGAGTTGTGAGCGAGTTTTTACTCCATATGAATGCAAAATTCTCGAGAGGGACGTTAAACAACAAACAAACAAACAAACCATATTCGTGGACTTGTGCATAGAGAATTTTTCTATATTCATATAAACTCCATAAAGTCCCATGTTTTAACAGGTCTTGAATTTCCAAAGAAGGAAATCAAAAACGATAACCGTGAATTGCTATTAATACACTGAATAAACAAGACCGTAGTCCCTCTGACCAATCAGATTACAGCAGATAGACAAACCCATGAGAAAAAAAAAACACGTGGTTTTTTGGAATCTTTATGCGCATTTGGGAATAATATGATATTTATGACAATTGTACCGAGAACAAACACGACTTGAAGGTTAAGAATGCGTTTAAAGTGG
Source organism: Saccostrea glomerata (assembly GCA_003671525.1). Classification (NCBI taxonomy): domain Eukaryota; kingdom Metazoa; phylum Mollusca; class Bivalvia; order Ostreida; family Ostreidae; genus Saccostrea; species Saccostrea glomerata. The sequence continues at coordinate 262,617 of PRKT01000397.1, forward strand.
GTTAAAAAAATCTGTCACTGAGGTAGCATCCTAAAGTTTAACTTACGTTAAAAATTTGATATATATACGATAAATTTTCAATTTTTAGAGCCCGACATAAAAATCTTATCGAATAGATATCTGTCTTTGTTATTTTTTGAGTGTTTTTATTATTATTATTATTATTATTTTACAAAATAGTCCATGCAGTTTCTGATATGCGAGGTAAAACGCATTCATGTATAATTACAGAAATCTCAATTCTCCACGTTATACGCATTTCCTTATGCCCATGTAAAGTCTGCATAGCTTAGTATTCGGCGCGCATGAAACCCGTGATAATTTAAAGCTATATGTGTATAGTCCGTACGATAAACACTTGTGTGAGTTGATCTATACACATGGAATTAAAGCATTATCAATGAAAATCGGACGGCTAAGCAAAATCAAATTTACCAACATATATTAATATATTCTGGTAAATGTTATAATTGTACTTGATAGGAACTTGCTGGTATGAACTAAACCTCAGGACTAAACGATTAAATTCTATCATGCATTATTTTTTTTCTTTCCCGAGATAAAAATGTCAAGGTTGTTTACGGTAAATTTTTGGAGCATACCTTATTCTTCAAAAGTTTTCATCTTACTTCTACAGATTTTTCATTGAAAAAAAACTTTTGAGGAAAAAAAAAACACGTGTTATCTTTTCGTTCTTTTAAAATATGTTTTGGGGTGTGTAAAAATGCAGTTGTCTGATTGTTCAGAAAAATACTTTTACTTGATGTACATTTATAGCAATTTTCGGTTACCGTTCTTGACTTCCATATTTAGAAATCGTCCAAACCTGTTTAAATTGTATATTTTCTGACCAAACCAAACACTCGGCACTTTTCCAGTGACAGTTAAAAAGTGTTTCCCTGTGACTTTTTTTTTCAAAGAATTTGACAGAGAAAGCCTAAATCAATTTAACTTTGCAATATTAATTCTTAAAAACTTGAAAATTATGAGACATTGATGAGAAATTTTTTTAATTAAAATATGCCTGTTTTATGTAATACATCTGATATTTCCAAAATTCAATTAATAATATTCTGTTGTGAAAAAAAAATTGCTGGTCCTGTTCGGATAATTTGGTTTTTTAGCTCACCTGAGCCGAAGGCTCAAGTGAGCTTTTCTGATCACATTTTGTCCGGCGTCCGTCTGTCTGTAAACTTTTCACATTTTCGACTTCTTCTCAAGAACCGCTGGGCCAATTTCAACCAAACTTGCCACAACATATCCTTGGGTGAAGGGGATTCAAGTTTGTTCAAATGAAGGGCCACGCCCTCATTCAAGGGGAGATAATTGGGAATTTATGAAAATTTGGTGGCATATTTTAAAAATCTTCTTTTAAAGAACCACTGTGCCAGGAAAGATAAAACTTATAGGGAAACATCCTCAGGTAGTGTAGATTCAAGTTTGTTCAAATCATGACCCCCGGAATAGGGCGGGGCCAAAATGGCCTACCAAAGTTTTACATAGAAACATATGGGAAAATTCTTTAAAAATCTTCTTCTCAAGAATGACAAAGCCATAATTCATCATATTTACATGGAAGCATGGTCAGCTAATTTAGATTCAAGTTTGTTCAAATCATGACCCCCCGGGGTAGGGTGGGGCCAAAATGGCCGACCAAAGTTTTACATAGAAATAATATATAGGAACATTCTTTAAAAATCTTCTTCTCAAGAATGACAAAGCCATAATTCATCATATTTACATGGAAGCATGGTCAGCTAGTGTAGATTCAAGTTTGTTCAAATCATGACCCCCCGGGGTAGGGTGGGGCCAAAATGGCCGACCAAAGTTTTACATAGAAATATATAAGAACATTCTTTAAAAATCTTCTTCTTAAGAATGACAAAGCCATGATTCATCATATTTGTATGGAAGCATGCGCAGGTAGTGTAGATTCAAGTTTGTTCAAAACATGACCCCTGGGGGAAGGGCAGAGCAAAAATGGTCGACCAACGTTTTACATAGAAATATATAGGAAAATTCTATAAAAATCTTCTTCTCAAGAATGACAAAGCCATAATTCATCATATTTGTATGGATGCATGCTCAGGTAGTGTAGATTCAAGTTTTTTTCAAATCATGACCCCCCGGGGTAGGGCGGGGCCAAAATTGGCCGACCAAAGTTTTACATAAAAATATATAGGAAAATTCTATAAAAATCTTCTTCTCAAGAATGACAAAACCATAATTCATCATATTTGTATGGAAGCATGCTCAGGTAATGTAGATTCAAGTTTGTTCAAATCATGACCCCCGTGGGTAGGGCGGGGCCAAAATGGCCGACCAAAGTTTTACATAGAAATATATAGGAAAATTCTTTAAACATCTTCTTATTAAGAATGACAAAGCCATAATTTATCATATTTATATGGAAGCATGCTCAGGTAGTGTAGATTCAAATTTTTTTCAAATCATGAACCCCGGGGTAGGGCGGGGCCAAAATGGCCGACCAAAGTTTTTAAAGATATATATAGGAAAATTCTTTAAAAATCATTTTCTAAAAAATAGTAAATCCATGATTGGTCATGGGACTACTTTTGGATTTAAACTTTACAATAAAACGCCATTTTTTACTTTTTCCTACCCTTAGTGCTCAGGTGAGCGATGTGACCCATGGGCCTCTTGTTTTTTTGTACATTCCTGACTTTACATGTTTGTCGGATGCTAAGTTTGTGTTGGTTTGTAAGCTTGATAAAATAGTACACCATATGGTGTGTAATGCAAAACATCATTTAAAAAATTCAGTCCTTGAAAATGTTGAAAATAAATACTCTGTCCCTAACTTCTTCATACAGTTATTATTATTATTAAAAATGAATATAATTATAAGTATCCAATAACCATAATTTACCCCACACCTTCCAGGAACCATGTAAGATGCACTTACCCCAAATAAAATGGTAAAAGACAAGTTAGAAAAACACTGATCCCTTTGAAAACGTTAAGAAGCGTTATTTATAAATAGGAAAGACATCGGTTCATTCATGTGTTCAACCCCATCCCACCCAATCCCGAGCTATAGATTTTTTGTGTTTAAAGAAGATGGGGGATAAGGCGGGCGAAGTGTCTATAGTGCGACAGATGAGAAGTGGAAAATTCAATCTCAATTATATCTAAATTTTATTTGATATTTCATCTAATATTAAAGTATACTTAAAGTAAAATCTCTATAATTTACAAAAATCTCACAAAGACTGAAAATTTTTGCCTATGAAAAAGCATACACATACTAGAAAAAACGATCATTTTCTCATTCTTTAACATTTTTTTTAATACAAGTGGGTCTTCGCTCCATTTATATGAAAGATAATCTTAAAAGTTTGCAATAAAATATACATTTTTTTAATTTGGTTTGCAAAAACATGGAGCGAAGACCCACTGTGCCTTAAAAGTACACTTATTTGACAAAACATTCGCATTTTTCCGAGAAATACTTCAAGTCCATTAAATCAAGGGTCATATCACAAACATGATTTAATTGCCAAAATTCATCATGAGCCATGTATCATAGTTGTTAGCGCGTTAGTCTCAAAGCAGTATGATTGATGGTATACTGTTTAACGTCCCTCTCCAGAAGATTTCACTGATATGGAGACGTCATCATTGCCGGTGAAGGGCTGCAAATTTAGGCCTATGCTCGGCACTTACGGCCTTTGAGCAGGGAGGGATCTTTATCGTGGCACACCTGCTGTGACACGGGGCCTCGGTTTATACGGTCTCATCCGAAGGACCGCCCCATTTAGTCGCCTTTTACGACAAGCAAAGGGGTACTGAGGACCTATTCTAACCCGGATCCCCACGGGGCCAAAGCAGTATGATAGTCATATGTCGGATTTTTATTGCCAGGGTTCGAATCCCACGAATATCATCTTATATTTTTATAATGGAATTTTTTTTTGGGGGGGGGATTTTTTTCTGTCAATATGCTCAGTTCACTTATTGAATATGATTTATTAATATCCGACACAATGGGCATTCCCCTATCTTCTTATTTTTTTCTGTTGGAGGAAAAATGAAGGGAGGGAGGGTACTTATCTTTGTTTTCATAATTGATAGAAAACAGCTAGACAGTTTTAGTATTTTTATTTACTGCTATAAGTTTCAATTTAAATGTATCTCGCATGTAGTTTAGAGAAATGAAAACGTAAACTTTGAATATTATTGGGACAATTTGTATTTCCCTGCAAACCAAAGGGGAAAAATAAATGCTTACAGAAAACTTGGTAATTATTAAAGAAAAAATGATAAGAGGAAATTCTGACTGGTCGACAGAAACTTTAAAAAAAATTATAATTATTAGCCCCAACAATCTTTTTATTCGGTTTTCTTTCATTGAGTAAGGAAATTTGACTTAAAGAAAATTTCTGGATCAGCAACATTATAATTTGATTCTTTGTAAATGTTTTTAAAATTATTGAACAGAAGTCCAAATCTGAAGTAGACACACATATAAACTTTTCTCTTTTTATGGTGATAGACGTAAAGATAAAGGCAAATAGTAAAAGGAATTAAAAAGATAGAAATTTTCTATTACATTACTCACTAAAAATAGGGTTATTAGAAGTGGATTTTTACTACATGTAAACTTTAAACAGAGGTAAAATATGCTTTTGTTCTATTTAAATTTTATGATGGAAGTTTACTACTGTTCCTTCGCCAAGCGCCAGTTCTAAAAGTAAAAGTCATGGGTCTTGCGGGTGAGACCTTAAGTACCGAGGTTCCGGTGTCGTCTTTCTATATTAAAGAGTGCCAGTTAATATTTATAGCAAAACCTGTCAAGTAAAACTATTCATCTTACAAAGGATGTATTCGGAATTACAAAACATTTGACTGACAGGAGAGAACAATTTTCCGGAAAAAGTCATATTTAAAAATCAGCTCTTCACTTGTTTTCTATCGTATATTTGTCTACAGTATTTTTTTCAAATTTGCATTTGAAGCAAAGATTTGTTATTCGCAACTTTGAAACTAACCTACAAAGGTGGCCAAAACAGTATTTTGTCCATTAAAGCACCATTTTTATTAGTGAATTTTGGCGTAGAAGTCCACCGGGGCATGCCTGCCCCTATATAAAATAATAAAATTTTAATAGATTTTTATCTAACTAAAGGAATAATTTAAGATATTTTTTTATGTTTATCAATAGGCCTAAGATCGAAATTCTTTTAAAAAAAATACAAAAAGTGCAAAAACCTATTTTTATCATACTAGTTTATATTTATGACGTAAATGGTATGAAATGTTTTAGTGAGACAAGGAATCTTGGGGCAATCAAGCTGGTCCAGAGTGATTCTCGGAGAGGGGGGGGGGACGAAACCTGGATTTTAAGCAAAGACATTCTTTATAAGTTCTCACATTTTGAATTATTTTTTACATGCTTTCTAGACGATAATGGAGCAGTTTTGTTTGTTTTTTTCCCTTTCGTTAAACTTGAAAGAAACACTTGATTTCTAAAGTTGTTTTTAGTATTTGAAAAAATATTTTGATTGATTGATTGTATATTGTTTAACGTCCCTCTTGAGAATTTTTCACTCATATGGAGACGTCACCGTATGCCGGTGAAGGGCTTCAAATTTAGACCTATACTCGGCACTCAGGGCCATTGAGCAGTGAGGGTTCTTTATCGTGCCAGCGTCTACCGTGACACGGGACCTACGTTTTTAAGGTCATATCCGAAACCCGTGACTTTCACTTCTAGTGCCGAGCGCTTGGCGAAGGAACAGTCACTACCTTTGTTTACGTCTTAGGTATGACGCGGCGCCGCGAACGAGAATCGAACCCGGGCCTCCCGATCACGAAGCGAACGCTCTACCACTAGGCTACCGTGACCGGTAAAAAATATTTTGAGAATATAGTTTTAAAGGATATAATAAATATCAGAGAAAAAGGTAATGGCAAATTATCATTCTACAGCCAGTTAATAAGTCATGGGAATCTAAACAAAGTTGAAATACAACCATACTTAATTTTTTTTTTATTTCTAACAATCTTCGTTCTTTTTTGACTCCATTGAGAATAAGTGCCCACAAATTACAGATAGAGGTAGGCAGATATTGTAACCCAATTATGCATGAAAGATATTGTATTAATTGTCAAAATGTCGAAGATGAACATCATTTTTTATTTGTATGTCCTCTTTATAAACAACTAAGAAGTGAATTTTGTACACTTTTTAATAATACATGTATATCTTATGAAAGTCTTAATCCAGCAGATGTTACATCTACAAGAAACATTTGTAATTTCATACGTGATGCTTGTAATATTAGAAAATCTATGTGAATATATATTTTATATTTGTTTACTGTATGCCTGACCTGCGCCACATGTGGTTTTCGTCAAATTGAATAAGTAAATAAAATAATATGGATAGGTAATTTTATCTCTCTTACTGAGTCACTGTTCTTCTAAAAACAGTTGAATATATTATTTTGATTTTCCAAGTCTATCTTTCATCCCCATTTGAAACCCTTGGGACTTAGCCTTCATTGGCATGGATTTGTACAGATATGAATACAAATTTTTATTTTTGTGAGTAACATGAATTTAAGCAATATTTTTAGGTGGTAAATTCCAAAAATAATTTAAGAAAAACAATTTTTTGATTGGCGTGCCACAAAGTGTAAGTGGTTACAAAGAATGGCTATAAATTTTTTTCCAGAAAGTGTAGTAAAACAACATGAAGGAAAAAAAATGTTTGCTTTCGTTGGTTATCTTTCTAAAGCCTTACAAAAGCTGTAGAATTTGCAAAATTGACTTGTTTTGACTTTTTGATCACCGTAAATCGGTTTAAAAGTTTCGAAGTGCTGTGAGAATTCAGCCGTATATGGTAGCCAGACTAACAGTAAACTGAGACAAAACTTAATTATCACTGTCTTTCAGAGAATATTAGTGTATTATAAATAAAATATGGTGATATTGACCAAGTTCAAAAGTCATGTAAAACCAAATATTTCCATTTCTAATTTTTTTTCTCTGTGATAACTCTTTGAAATTTGGGGGAGTTTATTTCTTGATAATTCTGCCGGAATGTAAATTAGGCAGGTCGATCGGTCAGCAGCTAAGGAGACCTAATACGCACGGAAATCTCGTGCGCATCTGTCTCTGTGTCTGACGCTAAGGAGGCCAAATATGCATGTAAATCTTATGCGGCTGCCTTTGGGTTTGACATCAGTGTGCGAGGACTATTGAAATGGGCATAGAAGTCCTCGTGTAATTTAAATCTATTGGTCTATATTTTTAAAGTCTAAATCTACAATTTTATTTCACAATGAAAGAAAATATAAGGAATCACTGTCTAGTTAAAAGAGTATGCCAGGGACATCAACAATAGTGGGAAACATGGAATAATTTTAATTAGCATAACGGACTTCGCCCGTTATGCACATTATCCCATGTTTCCCACTTTTGTTGATGCCCTGGCATACTCTCCTAACTAGACAGTGATTCCTTAAACAAATCGGGAGCAGATCAAACACTGACCTCAAAGATTATCAAGAAGTAGAATCAAGTGCTGCTGTGTAAGAAAACTAAGAATCTACTGTCCATAAATCACATCCGCTGTCGGCTCCTAGATATAATCGGACAATTAAAATAATAATGGACTCACAAATTCACAATCTAGATAAAAACAACATTTGGCAGCTTTCGACGTAATGGAAGATAGCCCACCTATAGTCATTCAAAGCCGTTTTTCAGTTTTAACTGAAAATCCGCATTTCTTAGATGAACTTGTGTAGATGAAAACGCAGTAATTTTCTCAAGAGAATCTGTTTTATGCAAACAAATTTACACATTAAATTGCTGGGAAAGAATATTCATACTTAGCAGAAAACATGGAAAAATAAAAATAACTTTATTTGTCCTCACTTTTAAATTTTAGACAACCTTGCACTCGGTAAAGATGTGGTGGTTTACGCTTTTGATACACAATTAAATGTGACATACTATGAAACGACGAGGAAGATGACAGATGGTGATACTATTACAACCTGTTCAAAATTTAGTGGAAATCGGTTACATTTTTCAATAGATTTGGGAAAAAACTACAGCATTAAATCTTCTCGAATGATATTTGAAGGTATGTACATACATTTATTATTATTAATAAATACTGTTTCAAAATAAAATGCCATCATTAAATAACTGGATAAGCCAGTAGGTATTTCTCAAAATTAGAAATTGGAAGCTTCTTAAATACATGATGCCTATCTTATTTTAACATAAGAATATTTACTTTATACTAGCTTTTCCTTAGCCTATTTGTAACTGCTAATGATAGATAAACCATTTTAAACATAAATTTATAAGAAAAAAATAAAACTGTGAAGTGTTAGGAAATCTGTAAATATTTTTCTTTTCAGGGATATTTTCTCCAGACAAGGTATCAGTTGCGTATAGTGATAATTTTTTAAAATGGCCTTTCTACGTCATAAAGACATATGACACCAATTCTCTAAATACGACGGAATTTAGCGTTCAGCGTCATGCAAGGAATATATACTTTCATTTGTGGTTTGGCTTGTCAGACTGGGACACTTTGCTTGATGTTAACCTTTGCGAGATAGAAATATATGGTAAGTTTAAATAAATTTTACCACTAAATCCAATGCGCCGGCGCGTTGCGCACAACACGCCTTCTAGCTTACATGTACATGTAAACATAACACGTTGTCAAACCACAGGCGCCTGAAATATGGATCGATACCCCCCCACCCCTCTTCCCCCCGTTTCATCTCATCTAACTGGTTACATGTAACTGTGATGCAGTTTAAATCCTTAACCAATCAGTTAAAGCGAAACAGATGTTCACAAGTCCAAAACCTTCAAAGATGTCAATGGAGAAAATTGTATGTATCCCATTAATAAATCGTACGATTACGGCATATTAAACACTAATGGAGGGGTGTTGGTTAAAGAGACCAGTTGAAGAACATCTCTCCGACATATTGCTTGCAATATATGATAGGTAACACTGTTACATGTATAACCTTGGCAATTTGTCTCGAAGTAGGGAACCCCCCCCCCCCCCTTATGGCCAAATGTGAGAAAATGTCCAATCTGCTTGCATAGCACGACATATTGATGTGATTGACAGGGAAATTTCATATTTAAAAGATATTTAAAGCTCTTACATTTTTTTAAGAGCTTATGCGATAGTAAAGCCTCTGTCGTCCGTCTGTCTGTCTGAAAAAAATTTTCAAAATGCAACTTGATTTTAATATAACTTGTAGCTGCAGTAATGTAGCCCTCTCCGAATTTTTTTTTTCTGATGTTTTCCTCTCAAGGGCGAAGGCTACATTATTGCAGCTATATAACTTGGCACACAAGTAGACTACACTTAGATACATAATTCTGTGCATCTGTTTTTGATTTCCATGAACGGTGTTGGCGTGGTTACAAAAAATAGAAAATTCTGTGAAATACTTTTAAAATGATACTCTTCCTATTGTTTTGGTCTGATTTCAATACTACTTGGCACACAAGTAGACTACTCTAAGATACATAATTCTGTATATCGGTTTTTAGCTCACGTGAGCCGAAGGCTCAAGTGAGCATTTATGATCACCCGTTTTCCGTCCGTCTGTCTGTCTGTCCGTCCGTCTGTAAACTTTACACATTTTCAACTTCTTCTCAAAAACCACTGGGCCAATTTTAACAAAACTTAGTACAAAGCATCCTTGGGTAAATTGTTAAAATCGAGGTCCCTTTCCAAGGGGAGATAATCTAGAAAATACAAAAATAGGGTGGCGTAATTAAAAAATCTTCTTCTAAAGAACCACTGGGTCAGAAAAGCTGAAACTTATGTGGAAGCATCCTGGGGTAGTGCAAATTCTAAATTGTTCAAATTATGACCCCTGTGGGTAGGGCGGGGCCACAATAAGGAATCCAAGTTAAACATAGAAATGTATAGGGAAAAAATTTGAAATTCTTCTTCTCAAAAACCACTGGGCCAGAAAAGCTGAAACTTATGTGGAAGCATCATGTGGTAGTGTAAATTTTAAATTGTTCAAATCATTACCCCTGGGCTTGATCACAATTGATATTACAAAGGGGGATCTGTTAAAGAACAGCAAATTTCTCAGGTGAGCGATGTGGTCTATGGGCATCTTGTTGATTTCGATGGTCGGTGTTGCCTTGATTACTAAAAATAGAAATTTCTGTGAAATACTTTTAAAATGCTTCACCTCGTACAGTTTTGGTCTGATTTTAATATAACTTGACTCACAAGTAGACCACACTAACATACATAATTCTGTGTATCGGTTTTTCGCTCACCTAAGCCGAAGGCTCAAGTGAGCTTTTCTGATCACGTTTTGTCCGTCGTCCGTGTGTCTGTCCGTCTGTAAACTTTTCACATTTGCGAATTCTTCTCAAGAAGCACTGGACCAATTTCAACTAAACTTGCCACAAAGTATTCTTGGGTGAAGGGGCTTTACGTTTGTTCAAATGAAGGACCACGCCCCATTACTGAAAAATTTGGTGTTGCTAAAACGCGGAACGGAACGGAAAACGAAATAAATATCAAGCCAAGAAGTTTGATTCGATATGAATAAGACATAAAAATCAATGTTCCGAATATATTGTTGTCATATTTAATGAAAAATTATTGAAAAATATAATATATTCGTTAATCATGCACCCCTCATTACATGTACATGCGATTGGCAATGAAATAATCCTGTGTTTTATTATGTAGTAGCCATCTGTCAAAAGTTTCGTTCAAATAATTTTTATACCCCCGCTCCGAAGGAGAGGGGGGTATACTGTTTTACCCTTGTGTGTGTGTCTGTCTGTCTGTCCGTGTGTCCGTCCGAAACAAATTTTCGTCGCAGTTTTCTCAGCAAGTACTCATCGTAGATGCTTGAAATTTTAACACAATATTCTCTCAGACATGCCATATGGTGGGATACATTTTTGCTGCAATCCGATGTCAACTTCCTGTTTGTCTGTGCGTCTGTCCGTTTCATACATAACAAATTTTCGTCGCAGTTTTCTTAGCAACTACTCATTGCAGATACTTGAAATTTTAACACAATCTTCTCTGAGGCATGCCATATGGTGGGATACATTTTTGTTCAAATCCGATGTCAACTTCCTGTTTGTCTGTACCTCTGTCCGTTTCATACATAACAAATTTTCGTCGCAGTTTTCTCAGCAACTACTCATCGCAGATGCTTTAAATTTTAACACAGTCTTCTCTAAGGCATGCCATATGGTGGGATACATTTTTGTTTAGATCCGATGTCAACTTCCTATTTGTCTGTGCGTCTGTCCGTTTCATTCATAACAAAATTTTGTCGCAGTTTTCTCAGCAACTACTCATTGCAGATGCTTGAAATTTTAACACAATCTTCTCTGAGGCATGCCATATGGTGGGATACATTTTTGCTTAAATCCGATGTCAACTTCCTGTTTGTTTGTGCATCTGTCCATTTCATTCATAACAAAATTTTGTCGCAGTCTTCTTTGAAGCTACTCATCGCAGATGCTTGAAATTTTAACACAATCTTCTCTCAGGCATGCCATATGGTGGGGTACATTTTTGTTCAAATCTGATGTCAACTTCCTGTGTGTCTGTGCGTTTCATACATAACAAATCTTCGTCGCAGTTTTCTCATTAGCTATTCATAGCAGATGCTTGAAATTTTATTACAGTCTGTTTAGGCATGCTATATGTTGGGATCAATTTTGATATGAATTCATATTTTTCTGTGCATCTGCCTGTAATTCAACTCGTGTATATTAACATGATATTGTTTATTTACGTCAGAGAGGGCGTATTACTAGTGAGCATTGGCTCACAGATTTCTTGTTTAAGAATGTTCATTTATAAACAAAAAAATATTGTTTTGAAATAGGGGGAAGGAAAAAAAAACTAATAGTTTGTATAAATACATGTACGTGTATCGGTATAGACAAAAACTTAAAGAACTAGTTTTGAAATATGCATTATGAATGCATTTGCCAATCCTGGAATCTTGAAAAGGGAGGGGGCAGTTTGGGGTCAGTGTAGGTGCCCTCAGTCACACAAATATATTGGTCACAAAAAGGACGGGGGTGGTCTTGCTACCCTCGAAATCCATGAGTGGCATATGATATGCATATTGAGAAATTCATATTTGAATTGCTGCACCACAAGCAAACAGATCTTGCAAAGGAATTTAATAGCATGTTTATTTTTTTTTTCTTGAATTGCAACTTATTAGACCTGAGCGGAAAACAAACTCTAAATGTTTTGCGAAGTCATTCAACCCCCCCCCCCCAACACACACACATAAAACTCTTACTTTAACTTCATTCAACGTAGAACGATATATTAGTTTAACAACAATTAAGATTTACAACTCCATCTATCAAGGATTTTAATTGATAGGAAGCGACTCTATTTTCAATTTGTATAAAATTTAACAACCAATTTTACAATCGAAGTATTTATCCGGGGTGCGCTAAAAGTAATCTTATCATAGAAGATTTTTTCTCACATTTTTATTTTTCTTACAAATTACCATGATTCATTTAGATAACAAATATTGCCCCCCCCCTCCCCCTGTTTTTCAGACATATTCTTTATACTATAGAAATAATCATTTAAACCTCCAACACTTTCCGTCTGTTTACAAAATGAAAATGATTAAATAAACTTGTATTCATTAAAGAGGGATTAAATATGTATAAAATATATCGTTTCTGAGAATTTTATATATTTTAAATGATGAAATCTAAAATAATATCTTCCGTTTTCCGTTCCGTTCCGCTTTCCGATCCGCGTTTAGCAACACCCTGAAAAATTAATAGCAATTTTAAAAATCTTCTTCTCAAGAACCACTAACCAGGAAAAATACAAGAGGCCCACGGGCCTTATAGGTCACCTGAGTATCTTGCAACAACTTTCCAGTGATTGTATTTGGTTCGTGTTTTAATCCAAAAGCCATGAAATTCACAAATTTGGAAAGAGGCACCATTGCTTATCAAAGGGCAGATTTCAAAGCATTAATTTATTATTAGTCAAAGTACCCCCCAGCGGCCCTGAAATTATCTATTTTGAAAAAGGCCCCTTTCTTCATTACAAGGCCAGCATTTTTTTTATGTTTAGGTTTAGTTATGAAAATGAGAATAAAAATGTCCCGAATGAGAAGAAACTAATTTTTTTTTTTGATAAATCAATTATTAAAATTTGTACATTCTTTTTTTATGCCATTCTAATAGGCTCCTTACCACTGGAGACATAATGCTTACAAATACGAAAGTAGAACATTGCTTATTTCATCAGAGTTCTTGAAATCTTTCGGTCCTGTCGGCAAAACCGATTGAAACAACCAAGGACCAATTACTTTCCGTTCTGTGTCAGTCCAAATGACCGGACGGTGTTGACAGAGAACTTGCAAAAATCCGACTAAATTTCGCACAAATTCCCTATTATCGATCGTTATCTTTCAGACTCTTTTCTGCATGTTGTTATGGCTTCTTGATTAATACGTGCAAATTTAGAGACAATGTTCTATCGTTTAAATGATAAATGTCCTACGGACACGGTTTAATAATAGAATTTGTTCCTTATATTCACTATGTCACAAAATAAACACCGGCAATGACTCAAACTCAGTACCATTTACTACAAAGATTCCCGAGAGTTCCAAATGCGAACATGGCGTGTAAGAAGCGAGAAAATTAGTTGAATTATCGTCTTTATTTGGATTATAATTTAGGTTTAAAGACATACGAGACCTAAAAAATAGGTTTGTTGTAATTAATTTTGAAGTTATTTCCAGTGCATATCCCTTCCTATACTTCAAATTCGTTTCGTAACAATTCTATAACTATTTGCTACATTGCGAGTATAACTGTAATGAGGACTTGTTCCGAGATACAGATTATTCTAACTCGCGCCAAACTATTGGTTAACTGTTAAAACAAGTTTCTTGACGGTGCTAGGGTAAGAAGTGTGCAGTGTTCATATAGACACCGTGTTTATTGATAATAAAATTTAAATACATTTTTTTTTTCATGTTTTTATTGAATTTATTTTGGACTGATAGAAATCTGCCTGGACTGACAAACTTCACATGGCAGTTGGTCCAAATGACTTACAGCAAAAAAAGATTTCAAGAACTCTGTTTCATCATCTGCCAGTTTGGGCCAGTTATATAAATTTTGTGATGTTGGTCAATATGTTTTTAAAAAAATCAATTCTTTATATGTCTTTAATATATCTTCATTTTTTAAATATGTGTTAGATGAATGTGTAGGCATTGTTCTAAAATTTACTTGATGCCTAAAATTATATAATTCCAATTATAAAACAGACAGGGAGTATTAGGGAATAGGGTGAACATTTTTCAATTAAGTGTAAAATAATTTTCCTGGCTGACACAAATAATACTTCATGTATGTATATATTTGTATATTTTTGCCTTTTAATAGTTGAAATTTTTCTTTATTTCTTCAGGTTATTGTTTATTTCTTCCTAAAATGGACTAAACTTCTCCCATAGTTTTATTCATTACATCTGATGCATAAGCAACCCTTTTCTGAAGAATGATCCTTAGACTGTAAGCTATAACAGAGATCTAAACAATGTCGCTGACAATATGCAATAGCTACCACTTGTAGTTTAAAACCTCGGGGAGGAAAATAATTTACAGATACTTTTGAAACTAATACATAATTATCTCACCAGCATGTCATTGTGCAACAAAGTCATCAGCATTTTATTTGTCCTTTGAACGGGTGAAACGTTTTGAATGCCACTCGAATCGATGAATTTTACACTAAACCAAGCTATCTTCTCAGATAGATCTAGCATTATTTACCCGCCGTTTCATCTTAAAACCAGAAGTGCGACTTTGTAAATTTGAAATCTCGATCGCGACTCAAATTTCACATCGGAAAGAAAAAATTGTTTTTTTTTTTCTGAAAATTCTAAACCTTGAGCGGAGGATTTATAAAAGTGAAAATAAAATAAATACTTGCCTTAAATATGTGATTAGATCATTAGCATATTAACCAGGAGCAAAGGATAAGATGTTCAAAGAATTCATGCATTTCACTATATAATCATTAGAGCCCCACCCTTAAACAAGAACCCTTGACCCTGGGGCCATAAAATTCACAATTTTGGTAGAGGCAATCTTTCTCATCATAACTATGTACTTAGTTAGTTTATATAATACCCAGGAGCAGAGAAGATTTTCAAAGAAATAATGTATTTTCTCTATATAATCACTAGAGCCCCACCCTAACACCAGAACCCTTGACCCCGGGGCCATAAAATTCACAATTTTGGTAGAGGCACTCTTGCTCATCATAACTATGTACTTTGTTGGTTTATTTGATTCCCAGGAGCAGAGAAGAAGATTTTCAAAGAAATAATGCATTTTCACTACCTACTTATTTAGCCCCGCCCTAGCACTAGAACCCCTGACCCCAGGGCCATGAATTTCACAATTTTGGTAGAGGACTCATTGCTAATTACAATCATGCAAACAGATTGACTGCTTGATGTCCAGGAGTAAAGAAGAAGATTTTTCAAGATTGCATTATTTTTAGTGGTTTTGGCCCAACCCCTCAGGCCCCAGGGGGGCAGGGATCATGAAATTAACAATTTTTGTTCCCCTTCACCCATACATGCTTTGTGCCAAATATGATTAAAATTGGTTCAGTGGTTTCAGAGAAGAAGCTGAAAATGTTCAAATGTTAACACACGACGCACGACGGACGAAAACAGATAGCAATAGGTCACCTGAGTTTAAATTGAAGCATTCTCAGGTAGTGTAGATTTAAGTTTGTTCAAATCATGACCCCCGGTGGAAGGGCGGGGACACAATGGACGATCAGAATTTTACATAGGAATATAAAGGAAAAATATCTATAAAAATCTTCTTTTTGAGAACAGCAAAGCCATGATTGGTCATAAAATTTATAAAAATCTTCTTGAGAACAGCAAAGCCATGATTGGTCATATTTATATAGAAGCATCCTCAGGTACTGTAGATTTCAGCTTGATTAAATCATGACCCCCGGGGGTAGGTTGTAGCCCCGCCCTACCTCGTTGGTCAAAATTTGAACAATTTAGAATCTGCACTTACCCAGGATGCTTCCACATAAATATTTCCAGCGCAGTGTTTCTTAAGGACCAAACCCATTGTGGCGGGATCATGACCCTCAGGGAAAGGGCGGGGCCACAAGGGTCGATCAGAATTTCACATAGGAATATATACGAAAAATCTTGAAAAATCTTCTTAAGGATAGCAAAGCCATGATTGGTCATATCTATATGGAAGCAGCCTCAGATAGTATAGATTCAAGCTTGTTCAAATTATGACCCCCGGGGACAGGGCGGGGCCACAATGGACGATCAAAGTTTTGCATTGGAGAATACATGTATAGGAAAAATCGTCTCAAGAACAGCAAAGTCATGATTGATCTTGTTTACATGGAAGCATCCTCAGGTATATTAGATACATATTTGTTAAAATTATGACCCCCAGGGTTTGGTTGAACCACAATAAAAGTTTTATAAAAAAAAAAAAACTTTTAAGGAAAAAAGTCACAGTTCGTCAAAAAAATATATGTAAGCACACTTATTTAGTGTAGATTCAAGCTTGCATTGATAAAAGTATGCTCAAATCATACCCCCATCCCCTCTAATGATCGGGACCGCTTATTTATTTACTAAATCGGATGAGTGATGTGGCCCATGGACCTTATTTCGATGAACGGGGTTGCCGTGGTTACATGTACTAAGGATAGAAATTTATGTGAAATACTTTTAAAATGCTACTCCTACAGATTAAGTCTAATTTCAATATAACTTGCTACACAAGTAAACTACACTAAGATACATAATTCTGTGTATCCGCTTTTGATTTCGAAGAACGGTGTTGCTTTGGTAACTAAAAATAGAAATTCTGTAAAATACTCTAAAAGTGCTACTACTCCTACAGTTTTGGTCTGATTTCAATATAACTTGACACACAGGAAGACTACACTAAGCTACATAGTCCCCGTTATAGTTTTTGTTATTTTGATAAATGACCTTGCCATGGTTACTGGTACTTAAATTGATATTTCTAAAAAAATCTTTTAAAAGGCTCCTCCTATAGTTCTAGTCTTATTGTAGACTGACTAGCCTGTCTGATATTCGCGTTTCATATAATAGAGACAGGAAATACAAGTCTTATTTTATTCCAATCTTGCCATAAAAAGAGACTAAATCAAGTGTAACGTGTTTGCCTTAACACATATACTACATGATTTTTCTCTGGGTCTAGGGCCCCCTCAGATACCTTGCTGAGAAATTTGAAATTATTTACAGATGCAAAATACACAAATATCGGGTGCTTCCCTAGCACGCAAATGAACGAAATAATTAAACCGCCTCCTAATCAATTAGGCTTCTAAGTCCGAAGCGACTTCGAGAAGCGCCCAAAGTAGCAAGCAAAGCGCCAGAACGTCGCTTCTACCGAAAGCGACAGGTTACTTCTACCTATATACGGACTGCCTTCTTATGCAACGCTCAGGTAGACTGTTACATACTAGGTAAACTCTGTTCTGCACATCGCAAAGCAATAATGAGTTATTAACAGACTTACCACTGCTGTCGATCTGCTTTATTATAGCACACTTCCTCTCTAGCACTCTATCAGTAACTGTAGCAGAAACTGACTCTATCGAGTCTCGACGCCTTATATACACTATGAGTATATCACGTGACATTCCCACTCGGAATGTCTGGGAACTCGGCGTTTTAAGAGCTAAGGGTTCCTTCGGAACGTCCTGTCTCCTTACCTTAATTATCCATTTCCGTTACATTACCCACGCCTCAGATTCAAGCGTCCTCGCTTGCACAGGAAAATAAAGAAAGAGGCATATAATACACATTTTTTAGCTCTACTGGTCAGAGACCAGAAGAGCTTATGCGATAGTAATGCGTCCGGCGTCCGTCAGTCTCTCTGTCTGTCTGTAAACAATTTTTCAAAATGCTACTCCTCCTACAGTTTTGGTCCGATTTCAATATGACTTGGCACACAGGTAGACTGCACTAAGATACATAATTCTCTATATCCGTTTTTGATTTCAATGAACGGTGTTGCTGTTGTTACTAAATAGAAATTTCTGTGAAATTCTTTCAAAATGCTACTCCTCCTACAGTTTTGGTCTGATTTCAATATAACTTGGCACACAAGTAGATTACACTAAGATACATAATTTTGTGTATCCATTTTTGATTTCATTGATCGGTGTTGCCGTGGTAACTAAAATTAGAAATTTTTGATAACAATTCTCAAAATGCTACTCCAAATACAGTTTAAGTCTGACTATAATATAATGTGGCATGCAAGTAGACTACACTGAGAACATAAATAGACTTAATCAAGGACCATTATTCTTTTTATTGCTGTGGTAAAGTTTCAATTCCCAACTCCTTAAGAACTTTTCTCTTCCTTTGCTATAAGTACAAACCAGTAGAGCTTCAGTCTCGACAGAGACTTCTGGTTTTTATTTACATTGATTGAAATGCTGTCAATTCCTTTGACAAGGTAAGCTTTATATACATGTTTTACATCACTAAACTGTCTAGCAAAAATATACTACATAATCTGATAAATAAGCAGGTGTCCGTCTGCTTCTACTTGTGCTTTGGGGCTTCTGATCGATCTCTGGATCAGTAACACCCTCTCTATCAATGCTTAACTCTTCAAACTAATCTTGTTGCAAAATGAGATTTTCACTCTGGTCGACATCACCAGAATCACTTAGTTCTACCTCACCAGACAGGATCTGAGGTTTAACCAATCTCATTCTGTCTACATGTATCACTTGTGGCGAACCTTTACTACCACAAGATACTTTACGTAAATTCTGAACATTTTTCTAGAACTTCGAAAGGTCCTTGCTAAAAGCTTGTTACCTTTTGCGAAGTACCCATACGTCTGTGAGGAAAAAAACACGTAAACGTGGTCTCTCGGGGAGAATCTCTGCCATCGTAACTTCTTGTCATGGTAGCGTTTTTGACGCATCATTTCCCCTTTAGTATTTTCTCTCACAATACGGTGTGCTTCTTCCAGTCTCTCCTGAAGCATTCAGGCCCATCTATTCTGTGGAATTGGCTTTCGCTGTACCTCCATTTCATATACAAGGTCTAGAGGCGTTGTCACTTCTCTACCAAGCATAAGGTAGTTTGGAGAGAAGCCAGTGATGTCATTCTCCGCTGATCAAAAGGCCATCATGACATACGGCAACTGTTCGTCCCAATCTGTATGATTTTTGTTCACACAGGAAGTTAACATGGCTTCAAGGGTTCGATTAAACCTTTCCACCATTCCATCTGACTGTGGATGGTACGGTGTAGTGCGAGTCTTTTCTATTCGCAATAATTCGCACACCGAATGGAACAAATCACTCTCGTATTGACTCCTTGATCTGAGTGTATTGTATATGGTACCCAACATCTAGTGATGACTTGTTCAACCACAATCTTTGCCACAGTTTTTGATTCCATATTTGGCATCGGGAAACATTCAGTCTAGCGATTAAAATAATCTGAAACTACCAATATGTATCTGTTTCAAGATTTTGTCCATGGCAATTCCCCCATATTATCTGTTGCTATTCTATCCATGGGAAATCCATTCTGAACAATTTGCATCGGCGCTTTCTGGCTAGTACGAGGGTCATTCAAAAAGTTCGTAGACTTTTATTATAACTTTTCTATTTAACTTCATATATCCAAATTTGGTAGACATATTTTAAGAGTTATTCCAATTAATTTAAACTAAAATACTTTAAAATATTCCGACATATTTTCAAATTAATTAAATTTCAAAGCCGCAAAAAACGGGTCACGGAGCAAGGCAAAATTTAGTCATGTATAATTATTTCCTGGTATTATGCTATTAGTCGCAATTTTAAACCAGAAGTCTCTGTCGAGACTGTAGCTCTACTGGTGTATACTTAAAACAAAGGAAGAGAAAAGTAGCAGTTATGACTTGATACTTCAAAACAGCAATCAGTAGAAAACTGATCCTTGCCACCCGTCAAAATAAAAACGGATGCACAGAATTATGTATGTTAGTGTAGTCTACTTGTATGCCAAGTTATATTGAAATTGGACAAAAACTGTAGGAGGAGTAGCATTTTGAAAGAATTTCACAGAAATTTCTATTTTTAGTAACTATGGCAACACCGTTCATAAAATCAAAAACTGATGCAGAAAATTATGTATCTTAGTGTAGTCTACTTGTGTGCCAAGTTATATTGAAATCGGACCAAAACTGTAGGAGGAGTAGCATTTTGAAAGAATTTCACAGAAATTTCTATTTTTAGTAACCATGGCAACACCGTTCATCAAAATCAAAAACTGATGCACAAAATTATGTATCTTAGTGTAGTCTACTTGTGTGCCAAGTTATATTGAAATCGGACCAAAACTGTAGGAGGAGTAGCATTTTGAAAGAAATTCATAGAAATTTCTATTTTTAGTAACCAGGGCAACACAATTCATCGAAATCAAAAACTGATGCACAGAATTATGTATCATAGTGTAGTCTACTTGTGTTCCAAGTTATATTGAAATCAGACCAAAACTGTAGGAGGAGTAGCATTTTGAAAGAAATTCATAGAAATTTCTATTTTTAGTAACCATGGCAACAACGTTCATCGGAATCAAAAACCGATGCACAGAATTATGTATCTTAGTGTAGTCTACTTGTGTGCCAAGTTATATTGAAATCGGACCAAAACTGTAGGAGGAGTAGCATTTTGAAAAATTGTTTACAGACAGACAGACGGACGGACGACGGACGCATTACTATCGCATAAGCTCTTCTGGTCTCTGACCAGTAGAGCTAAAAATGGCGCTAAATCGTAATAAAATTTATATATTCAAAAAGGGTATTGTTACGTCATTTCATATGCAAAATTCTGACGTAATTTAGTGCTTCGTTGAATAAAAAATGATTAAAGAAGACTGTTAGTCCGCATCGAACAAGGCCAAAAATAATGACTTTGCACGACGTCACGGAGCAGCGAGTTGCTATAAAATTTTGTGTTGCTCTTGGAAAAACACCAATACAAACTGTGGAAATGTTGAAAAAGGCAGGAAGCAAGTCAAAAGTGATCCGTGCGTTTGTCTATAAATGGCATAGACGGTTTTTGGAGGGCAGGGACTCTGTTTAAGATGATGAGCGATCAGGGCGGAAATGAATTATTAGTGAAAATTTGGTCGAAATAAGTAACGTTATGGAGCGTGACGGGCGCGTCACAGTTGCAGAACTTGCGTCTATGTTTGATATCAGCTCTGGTACCGCTTTTACAATTCTGTTTCAACACTTGGATATGAGAAGAGTTTCGGCGCGCTGGATACCCAAACTCCTGACTGATGAAGACAAAACAAGACGATTGCAACTCTCTCGGGCATTCTTAAGGTGGTATTCGAATGAAGACAACTTTCTTCAAAGAATAGTAACAACCGACGAAACGTGGTTGTTTCATTATGATCCTGAAACAAAGCAACAATCTTCAGCATGGAAGCGAAAATCATCTCCACCTCCCCTCAAAGCTAAAGTAAGAAAATCTGCTAGGAAGAATATGTTTATATTTTTCATGGATATCCGTGGTATGCTACTTGTGCATGCAGTACCCGAGGGACAAACAGTCAATGCAGAATATTACGCACAGGTAATAGCCGTTTCTTTATTTCTTGTATATTTTTAAAATAGATATTAAAGTAGTTTTGTCAGCATGTGATAATGAATTTATAATTTCTTAATAACTTTTAAAATACCATTATAAAGATTATTTACCGGGCATTTGATCGAATAAATTTAAAATCAAAGTTGCATTTCAATAAATTATTATAAACAATGAAAAATAGTTAACTCTTCATTATCTTTTCAAATAGGTGATTCGCCGGGATCTTGTAAATGCTATTCGGAAGAAACGTCCAGATAAGCAGATAGAAGAGTTCCTTCTTCATCAAGACAACGCTCCTGTCCACCGCGCTGATTCCACTGTGCTGGATTTGGATTTATTAGGTTTAGATCGTGTGATTCACGCATCTTACAATCCTGATCTAGCGCCGATGGATTTCAAGGTTTTCCCTACCGTGAAAGCCGAGTTATGTGGCAGAAAGTTTAAAAACACAGAAGAACTAATGCAACTCGAACGATTGTCAGTAGATTCGATGACAAATGGTATAGAGATGCATTCAGTGATTGGGTAAGACGCCACAGATTGTGTGTGAAGTGCAGAGGGGAGTATATTAAAAAACTGTAAAAAAAAAAAAACGACGCGATGACGTTATGAATTTGACGTTACAATGTGGTTGAGAGTTCTCCGTGCAGACAAAACAAGACGATTTTAAAATAGAATAACGCTAGTACCATTTATTCAAATTGAATAAAATTTTGTACATAGGTAAAATAAATGTTTCTAAACATAATAATGTGTTGAACATGATTTTTAAAAAAGAAATATTGCCAACAGCGCCATTGTCTACGAACTTTTTGAATGACCCTCGTAAATGATGGCTATCTTCTGGCACAGATGTCACATCCATTTATATACAGACGAACATCTTTGTTAAGCCCTGGCCAATAAAATTGACTCCTTATCTTGGCGATTGTTTTGTTTATGCCTAAATGACCTGAAGTACGCTTGTCGTGGTATTCCTTTAGAATATGCCTTCTCTCAGACATAGGCACTATTTTCTTGAGTTTTTCCGTCTTTGCCTCTTGGTCTATGGTTTTTCGATATAGTAAATTGTCCTGAATGGTAAGTAAACTTAGCTGTGACCATAGAGAACGTAGAAATGCACTTTGACTGGCAACTTCTCTAAACGATGGTTTCTTTTCCTGATCCATCTAACATTTTACAAGAACAATTTCTTTGTCTTCTCTTTGGACCCTATGGAGATAAGATACTTTAATAACTGGAACGTCGACTGTTGCAGTTCTTACTTTGGGTTCTTCTTTTTCCTTATCCCAGTCTACTTTGAATCCACATTGCTTACAAGGATGACGACTAAGCGCGTCAGCGTTTTGGTGTAACCTGGTCGATGTTGGATCTCTATGTCATACGTGGACAGCACTTCAAGCCAGCGAGCAAGCTGACCCTCTGGATTTTTTAAGTTGGTCAGCCATCTCAGCGAGCTGTGGTCCGTGCGCAAAATAAACTTACGTCCGTAGAGGTAATGCTTAAAATACTTAGTAAAATACACTGCCGCCAGCAATTCTTTTCTTCTCACGCAGTATTGCCTTTCGGACTTAATAAAAGTCTAGCTGGCGTAAGCAATCACACGTTCCTTACCATCGTGCACTTTCGACAATACTGCTCCCATTGCAAAGTTACTTGCGTCCGTGTCTAATATGAACGGCTTACTAAAGTCAGGATGTGCAAGGATGGGGGCACTTGTCAGTGTAGATTTTAATTTGTCGGAAGCTCTTTGACAATCCTCACTCCAAACGAAGGATTGGCTTTTCTCTTTAAAGCATCACTTTAAATTGATATAATCCTTTTCTTGTGGCAAAAGCAGTCTTTATTTTGTCACTGGTCTCCATTTCCACCTGCCAGTATCCCATAGCTAAGTCGAGAGTTGAAAACCACGAAACACCACTTAGACTATCTAACATGTCGTCGATCCTCGGAAGAGGGTAAGCATCTTCAAAGTAACCGCATTTAATCGCCTATAATCGATACAAAATCGAGTTGATCTATCCTTCTTCTTAGCTAGAACGATACCCGAGGCCCACTGACTAGACGAAGGTTCAATTACATTCCTCTCAAGGATATCGTTCACCAACCTATCTGCTTCTTCTCTCATGTGTACCGGTAACCGTCTTGGTGCATGGCTGTTTTATTGGGCGTGCGTCTCCCGTGTCGATACAATGCTTGACAACATTTGTTCTGCCAAGTCCATCATCTGAACCAGCAAACAGAAAAGCATATGTGGATAACAGTTTATCTACTTCAGTCTTTTGTTTTTGGTTTAAGCACATTTTTGACTTTTCACTTAAAGGACCTGCAGCTCTTCTGAAAATTTTTTTTCTTAAAACTGTTATCTTTTTTTTTCTACTTCTAATATCTTACCACTTGGCTAAGCTGTCCCATATTAGTTCCCTCGTAAACCGTCTGTGCATCGGTCGAAAGATTCATGACCCGTACTTGCAATTCATTATGATTGCTGACCAGAGTTCTGCCGACTAAACCTTTATTTGAATCCATCAAACAATTCCTAGGCTCTACAACACCATATCCACTTGGAAGGTCCTTGTCATCAGGTACGCATACATCACAGTTTGTAATCATCTCACTTCTTGGCGGAATGGTGAATGACTCTGAAGCTACTACCCGATAACATCCTAGCATACCTTGAGGAAATAAAGAATAATGTTCACCATTTATTGACATTACTTTCTTGGAGACGTCAAACGTGCAATTTTGTTCATTCATGAAATCCAGACCCAGGATTCCATCCACTGTTATATCAGCGACCACCACTGTTTTCACAAAGTTACTCGAACCGATTGTTAAGGTTAATGTAGCTTTGCCAAAAAGTTTTAGAGGTCCACCTTCAGCAGACATTATGTCTTGGTGCATACTATCCAAAACAAGATTTTGTATTTCACTGAAGACATTCTTTGCAATATGCGTAACGGTTGCTCCTGTATCGATCAACATTTTTGGGTCTACATCTTCTATTTTAGCTGAGAGATACATTCCACCCTCACTGGGTCTATTGTAAGCAATTGGTTGCAGCTTACGTTGTGTTCTAACTATCTTAGCAGAACCAGAACTATGACCTGATGCTTTAGAGTTTTTGCCAAACCTCTTTGTTGTTTCGTTTAGCTGCTTCGATGGACAATGTTTGCTTTTGTGTCCTTCTTTACGACAATTGCAGCACTTTATTGTTCTTGGGAGTTGCCGTGGCTTCTTGTCATTGCGATCCGTCCAGTTCATTGAGCTAAGTGACTTACTCTTCATCACACGCATTTCTGTCTTAAGTTCCATAACAGAACTTTGCAAATCTCTAAGAGTTTTGCTCAGCTCGTCGGTATTTATCTGGGATTTGAACTGAGCATTATCGTGATCTGTTTCTGTAGCTACACGCAAGTGTGACTTGTATTCCGATCTTCTGGAGTCGGCTCTGACAAAGGCTTCTAATTCAACCGCTAGCCTTATAGAGTCGTTCAAGCTCTGGGGTCTAGCTTGTTTAATTCTAAGACGCATGTCTGCATCAACCAAAGCATCGATAAACTGTTCCTTAGATAAAGTCTCCTGAACGTCGTTTGGTGCTGTAGGATAGGCAAAATGTGTTAGCCTCCGAATTGACTGTCCTAATTCTGGGAGCGTCTCAGTCGCTTTAAGTCTTCGTTCTCGTAGTTCAACTCTGTATAGTTCTGTCTGGTTTGCAGGGGCAAAACGATCTTCAAGCGCCTTTATCAGTTCATCGTAGTTCCTTCCATCATCTCTACTCAAATTCCCAAGCACTCCCTGTGCTTGTCCCCTCAGAGAAACTGCTAAATAAAGACCTTTTTCTCTAACGCTCCAACCATTCAATGAAGAGCACGCCTCAAAGTGAGATTTATAATCAAGCCACGACCCAATCCCGTCATACGTAGCTGGTTTGATATAATTAGATGGCTTCTTTACCGTATTCTCTTCCTTTGGTTTTGCTTCGTTAGTCTTAGTATTTTCCAGAAAGCGTCGTAGTCTGACTGTTACACCTGGTTCGTCCTCCGTGGCATCGATACGTGTGTCGCTTCTTAAAATGGGCTCTTGTTCTAAATTGTCAACTCTTGGTGTCTCACGAAGAACTCTATTATGGATTCTAGTCGAGGCTTGGTTAACATCTTCTATTGGACTTTGGGTCATTATTCCAGAGTCGCTTCTATGGGCTGCGGTTGTTGTTCTTATACTAGCTGGAGTAGACGTTCTCTGATCATGATTGCCCAAGGATATTTCAGAATTCTCAAGCGTCTTCCTTCCTAAACGTGTAATTCGGCTTCCAACCTTGCTATTTCGTCATCTAAGCTCAACATGTTTTTTAAAGCAACGAAACTCTACAAATAATGAAACATTATTGGTATCCAATAAAAGGTCTTCTTACAAGAATAACATATGTGAAGTATAAAAGCCGTAGCCCTTACCGTTCAAAAATTATGGTCAAGGATATAGTTTTTTCATAAGTATGTAAATTTCCAAGGTCAAAAGGTCAAAGTTGATGGTATTCTATGAAAGGTCTTGTCACAAAGAATAAATATGTGAAATATGAAAGTCCTAGTACCTACCATTCAAAAGTTATGGCCAAAGTAAAAGTTTTGATTTTTTTAGTAAAAGTAGTTGAAACTCTAAGGTCAAGGTCAAATTTGGTGGTACCCGAAGAAAGGTCTTGTCACAAGGAATACACATATAACATATGAAAATCATAGCTCCACTAAATCAAAAGTTATGGGCAAGGTTAAAGTTTTTGTGACGGACGGACAGACAGACGGACCGACGGACAGACGAATGAGATTTAATGTCCCCTCGCTTTCGCGAAAGCGGGGGACAAAAATACATGTCAATTACCACTTGTTTATCGTTTAAGAACACGTACGTCGCCCGCGTAGGCTCAGTGGTTAGAGTAGAGCGTCTGCTCTAGAGTCGCGAAGTAAGGAGTCAATCTTTACGTTGCGGGTTCGAATCCCACTGTGGGACGTGGAGACCGGTCCTTCGAATGAGACCGTATAAACTAAGGTCCCGTGTAGCAGTAGGTGCTGGCATGAAAAAGATCCCTCCCTGCTCAATAGCCCTGAATGCCGAGTATAGAACAGAAAATGCAGCTCTCCACCGGCAAGTGATGGCGTCTCAATATGAACGAAAAATTTTCGAGAGGGACATTAAACAATATACAATCATTCAACCGTTTAAGTACGATGATCAAACGTAACAAGAGGCTCATAGGCCGCAACGCTCACCTTAGTAACTGTCGATGTTGTTCTTCACAGATTTTTACCCTTGGTATACCTATTGTGGTCCCGCCCTAACCCCAAGGGTCATGAATAATTTCGAATCTGCACCACCGCACGATGATTCCACATAAGTTTCAGCTTTTCTGGGCCAGTGGTTCTTGAGAAGATTTTTCAATATTTTTCTGCTATCATACATGTAAAACATGAATTATCTGTTGTGGCCCCGTCCTACCTCGTGAGTCATAATTTGGACAATTTAGAATCTGCACTAACCCAGGATGCTTCCATATAAGCTTTTCCAGCGCAGTGGTTCTTAAGATTTTTTTAATGACCAAACCCTATTTTTATCTTTTCTTGATTATCCCCCTTTGTAAGGGAGTTTGGCCCTTCAGTTAACCAATTTAAACTCATCTGTGCCCATGGATGCTCTGTACCAAAATTGGTTATAATTGGCCCAGTGGATCTTATAAAGAAGTTAAATATTTAAAAAGTTTACGTACGGACGAACGACAGACCACAAGTGCTAAAAGCTCACTTGAGCATTCAGCTTAGGTAAGCTAAAACAAGTTTAACGAATTTTAGGGCAATAAAACAAATCGGCACCGTATTCTTTGATTTTTTTTCACTTATGTAGTTATGTTTTTGAATAGATAGCTTAATAATGTTATACGTTAAAGGTCCGGTTTTAAAGACATCGCTACAGAGCTTGTTTTGTTTTACATTAGAAAGGCTTATATTATAAGATATTTTTCTGTGGAGTGTGACTACCCGAGATCAGTATCATTTGCAAGTTTGGTTTCAAGTAGGATTTAGAATCGGGATTGTACCTGTTTCAAAAACTTGAACCTGCTCACTCAGTTATTGTAGGTCAGTCCACCATCCGAAGCAGGTTGAGTAGTGTTCATCCAAGCAATTTTAATAATAAATAAATAAATATAGTAAACTCAGGTGACCTATTGCTATCCGTTTTCGTCCGTCGTGTGTCGTGTGTTAACATTTGAACATTTTCAGCTTCTTCTCTGCAACCATTGAACCAATTTCAACCAAATTTGGCACAAAGCATCTATGGGTGAAGGGAAACAAAATTGTGAATTTCATGATCCCTGCCCCCCTGGGGCCTGAGGGGTGGGGCCAAAACCACTAAAATTAATGCAATCTTTAAACATCTTCTTCTTTACTCCTGGACATCAAGCAGTCAAACTATTTGCATGATTGTAATTAGCATTGAGTCCTCTACCAAAATTGTGAAATTCATGGCCCTGGGGTCAGGGGTTCTAGTGCTAGGGCGGGGCTAAATAAGTATATAGTGAAAATGCATTATTTCTTTGAAAATCTTCTTCTCTGC
>PRKT01000397.1:292259-311701 GCA_003671525.1 Saccostrea glomerata
ATATAGTGAAATTACATGAATTCTTTGAAAGTCTTCTTCTCTGCTCGTAGGTATTAAATAAATTAACTAAGTATATAGTGATGATACGCAAGAGTGCCTCAACCAAGGGCCAAGTCCCCTCACAAGGGGAGATAATCAAGAAAAGACAAAAATAGGGTTGTGTCATTAAAAAATATTCTTCTCAAGAACCACTGGGCCAATAAGGCTGAAACTTATGTGGAAGCATCCTGGTATAATGTAGATTCTAAATTGTTTAAATCATGACCCCCCAGTGAAGGGCGGGGCCACAATGGGGCATCAATGTTTTACATAGAAATATATAGGAAAAATCTTTGAAAATCTTCTTCTCAAGAACCACTGGGCCAGAAAAGCTGAAACTCATGTGGAAGCACCCTGGGGTAGTGTAGATTCTAAATTGTTCAAATCATGACCCCCCCCAGGGAAGGGCGGGGCCACAATGGGGAATAAAAGTTTTACATAGAAATATACAGGAAAAATCTTTGAAATTCTTCTTCTCAAGAATCACTGGGCCAGAAAAGCTGAAACTCATGTGGAAGCATTGTGGGATAGTGTAGATTCTAAATTGATCAAATCATGACCCCCGGGGCTAGGGCGGGGCCACAATTAGTAATCAAAGTTTTGCATAGAAATATATAGGAAAAATCTTTGAAAATCTTCTTCTCAAGAACCACTGGGCCAGAAAAGCTGAAACTGATGTGGAAGCACCCTGGGGTAATGTAGATTCTAAATTGTTCAATTCATGACCCCCGGGGGTAGGGCGGGGCCACAATATGTATTACAAGGGGGAAATCTGGTAAAGAACAATATGACAAAAGATTGTCAGGTGAGCGATGTGGCCCATGGGCCTCTTGTTTTATATTATACTACCCATGTTTTACCTTGTATATAATCTTACTGTACTAAGGTCCACTATGACGTCAGCGACTCGTTGGACGCGCAGTGTAGGGAAACAGAAGAGTGGATCAATCTATTCCGTAATTTGAAAATATTTGCAAAAAAGTTTGAGTGCTTTTAGATATTTTTATACAAGATGGTGAACTCAAACAAACAGTCATTTTTTTTTTTTACAAATACTGTGGTTTCAATCTGGTTTTGTACATAATTTATCAGAGATTATGACGTAATTAAACCGAGTCACGTGACCATGCATCCTTCGTCCCCTTAATTCGTGGCCACGAAATAATAATTCGTGGGAAGGAAATGAAATTCGTGGCCACGAAATAAGATTCGTGGGAACGAAATAAAATCTGTGGCCACGAAATAAAATTTGTGGGAACAAAATAAAATTTGTGGCCACGAAATAAAACTTGTGGGAACGAAATAAAATTTGTGGCCACGAAATAAAAAAAAAATAGTGTATTGACAGATCGGGTTCGTAATTTAGATGTGTCCATAGACGCGCGCGTGGATCTGCAGACAAAAAGCTGAGAATACATGTTATTTACAATAGCTAAGATTATGTCCAGTGCATTCTTCAATGTATTTCACGTATTTATTGCTAGATGTTTCAAAAAAAAAAGTAATTGTAAGGCTTTATAAGTCAATCACTCAATGTTTATTTATTAAACAATTAGTGACAGAGTAGGCCCTATTATCCGGAACGTGACATCTTTAAAATGAGAGCAATATTCACATATTGTCCTGATTGTTTTAACATAAAACTCAACTGTTTAATATATATAAAAGTGTGTTCACTTCAATTAAGGTACACGTTAAGGGAAAAATTGCGATGAACTAGTGAGATCAGTATTAATACTATTTATTCGTACATCAGCTCTACATGCAATTTACCGGCAAAAATTAAATTTCAATAGTTAATGATGACTCAGGCATATCATTCAATACCCATAACGATTTTTAACAAAAATCTATTTGGTTCAGTCCAATTGAATGATAATAATAAGTCCGTTCATCTTGAATAACATACAAGAGAAGAAGCTAAATATGACATTATATAGCACAACTTTATTTCGTTCTTACGAATTTTATTTCGTTCTTACGAATTTTTATTTCGTGGCCACGAATTTTATTTCGTTTCCACATATTTTATTTCGTTACCACGAATTTTATTTCGTGGCCATGATTTTTTATTTCGTGACCACAGATTCTATTTCGTACCCACGAATTTTATTTCGTGGCCCAGATTTTATTTCGTATCCACGAATTTTATTTCGTTCCCACGAATTAATTAAAACAAATCCCCATACCATGTCCTTTATCAACCACCGTACAATCGTAATCCGAATTTTAAAAAAATTAAAAATGTCATAATACTGTCAAAAGTCATTGACCCAAACTAAATGCCAGATCTCGCTGAAAAATCGAATAAAAATTACTGAGAGACAACAATATGGGTACACAGGTCTGTAATCTTTACATTTTAAAGATTTTTAGTGCTGAAAAATAAAACATACATGTTTTAAATTATTTCCTTAAAAAAAAATTGTCTAGTGAGAAAGGATGGCGACAAGGCAACTAACTAACTATTTGGGCGAAGGGCCTTTTTAAAATATGTATCATTTTCAATTTTAGTCAGTTAATGAGGCACTAATGATAGGTTGATAAATTTTCCCCCTTGTAGGAAAAATTTTACAAAATGCTAAATTTTGAAAATACTCGAAAATTTATATGTTCCCCAAATTAAAAGCAATCTAGAAGTCAAACTTAATTTCTTTTCCGGAATGTTAAAATGAAATGCTTATATAATGAGTTAAATTTAAGATTTACTGAGTTGTATTTACATAACATTAGTTTCATTCGAATGTCATTTCTTTTAAGGATGTGACGTAGACCACTATGGAGAAAATTGCCAGAATTGTTCAAGGGATGAAAATTGTGAGATCTGTGATGTTAATGACGGGACTTGTTATGTTTGCAAAGAAAATTATACCGGACCAAATTGCAGCAAGGGTATTACTTTTTTGTAAATACTGAAACACGGATGTAAATACTGAAAACTAAATATGAACCTTAATTTCTAAATATTCATAAACAGCAGTTTTCATTATCAGTTTCTTCGTAATCAATACGTTTTCATCAGCTGTTAAATGTGTTCTGTAAATATTTTATTTTATGGAAATGTATGAAGAAGCCTTCAAAATTTTAAATTAGATTGATGGATGAGATGGAGTAATATTTAACAGTATTTTAATATCTATTTATCTAGTTACGGAAAATATTGCTCTGCAGAAAGAAAGCTCCATGTTCAGAAATTCCACGAACCCTGGTTATGTACAATCTCACGTTCTGTTTGACGGACATACTGGACAACGTAACTGCATTGAGCTGGATGTTTCAAATGCTTCTTATTATCTGCATATTAATCTAACAGAATCATACAACATGAAAGATGTTCGTTTCTATTTCATCAGTAACGGTATGTGTATATACATATGCAGTAATTGTTGTCAATTTAACGTAGTTTGACTTGGGAAATTTTTTTTATGACTCAGGTCATTTTGAAATTAAGTATTTTTTTTCTTCTTTCAAAACCATGTTTGATTTTCAGGGGTAGAAATGATTTTTTTTTAAAAGTAGCACTAATTTTGATGGTAATAGTCCTACTCATCTGTTCCTAGGGGCCATGAATTCAGAGTATTTGAACTTCGATGTTTAACTTAAAAATTGGTCGCAATTAGTTCAATGGTTAAAATGGAATAGGCTGAAAATCATCAAACGTTTACGGACGGAAAAGATAGAAATACATTTCCTGAATGACTCAACTGACCTATAAAAAGGGGGATTTTTTAGGGAGAAAAGATAAAATGAAAAAAGCTACAAAAATGTCCTCTGTTATGTGTATCTCTAGTCTTTGATCAAAATTAGTCATTGCTAAAGGAGGATATCCTCGACAAAATTTTGTCGATTAATCATTCTTTTGATTATTATTCAAAATTTATAAATCAAGGTCTAACTACACATTCTTCAAATTATTCGTTTTGTATCTTTTGCAATTTTGAAATGAACTAAAAATAATTCGTTACTGCAATGCTCTTATTTTAAATTGTTTTCAACATTTTTTTTTAATTTAAGTACACCAAAAATTGAGCATTGAATAAGTAGAATTTTTAACGGGGATTAAATGTTTGCATTATTAGCGTGGGGTCTGAAATCGCTTTATTGAATCTCGCTAACAATTTATTCCATATCAGTTGGTTTAGCTATATCTCTTGACATCATAAATTCGCTAAAATTACTTCTTGCTAAAAATGTAGACCGATATTTGAAAGATATATCCTTAATTTGTATCTTACACTGTATTTGCATTTCAAAAGATTATCTACGGGTTTATATAGGAAACACCACCTTTTGGTTTCTAGCACAGATGCCTAGCTTGGTATCTCGTTCTTGTTAAGGCAGCTATTCTGAAAAGACGAAGCTTTGAAATTCAAAAACGTGTCGCCTGTCTTTATAATATAAAATAATGTTGCAAGATTTTTTACAGGGCTTTCAAATGTCAGGTTTAACTATTTCTTGAATTCTTACTGGTGGATGTGGAACTCGCAGGTTGATTTTGAAGAAAAAGGAACTGTGGAGTTGTCTGGTGGAACAGACCAAGTAATTGTTCCTTATGCAAAGCAGTTTAATAATACCTACATGCAGTTGAATTTTTTGGTCGACGACAATACGGAAAATGCACAATCTGTTTTACTATGTGAAGTAGAGATTACCGGTAAGATCTCGTTAAAATTTTTGTATATTTGTGTTTGTTCTGTTCTGTGCTCTAGAATCACTAACTAATACAGATCTGTTTCACGAAATTCCAAATAATCTTGTTTGTAAATCCAGTAAATTTAACATTTTTAGGTCACCTGAGTAAACTCAGCTGACCTATTGCCATCACTTTTCGTCCGTCGTGCGTTAACATTTGAACATTTTCAGCTTCTTCTCTGAAACCACTGAACCAATTTCAACCAAACTTGGCATATACCATCTATGAGTAAAGGGGAGCAGAAATTGTGAATTTCATGGTTCCTGCCCCCCTGGGGCCTGGGGTGGGGTGGGGCAAAACCCACTAAAATTAGTGCAATCTTCAGAAATCTTCTCCTTTACTCCTGGACATCAAGCAGTCAAACTGTTTGCATGATTGTAATCAGCATTGAGTCCGCTACCAAAATGGTAAAATTCATGGCCCCGGGATCATATGGATTCTAGTGCTAGGGCGGGGCTAAATAAATATATAGTGAAAATGCATTATTTCTTTGAAAATCTTCTATGCTACTGGGTATTAAATAAACTAATTGATTGATTGATTGATTGAATACTGTTTAACGTCTCTCTCCAGAATATTTCACTGATATGGAGACGTCACCATTGCCGGTGAAGGGCTGCAAATTTGGGCCTATGCTCGGCACTCAGGGCCATTGAGCACGGAGGGATCTTTATCGTGCCACACCTGCTGTGACACGGGGCCTCGGTTTATACGGTCTCATCCGAAGGACCGCCCCATTTAGTCGCCTTTTACGACAAGCAAGGGGGTACTGAGGACCTATTCTAACCCGGATCCCCACAGGAACAATTAAGTGCATAGTTATGATGAGCAAGAGTGCCTCTACCAAAATTGTGAATTTTATGGCCCCAGGGTCAGGGGTTCTGGTGTACAGGGGGGGGGGCTCTATAGATTAAAACAGTGAAACATGAATTCTTTGAAAATCTTCTTCTCTGCTCCTGGTTATTAAATAAACTAACTAAGTGCATAGTTATGATGAGCAAGAGTGCCTCTACCAAAATTGTGAATTTTATGGCCCCAGGGTCTGGGGTTTTGGTGTTAGGTTGGGGCTCTATAGATTATATAGTGAAATTACATGAATTCTGGCCCCAGGGTCAGTGAATTTTATGGCCCCAGGGTCAGGGGTTCTGGTGTCAAGGGGGGGCTCTATAGCTTATATAGTGAAATTACATGAATTCTCTGAAAATATTCTTCTCTGCTCCTGGGTATTTAATAAACTAAATAAGTGCATAGTCATGATGAGCAATAGTGCCTCTACCAAAATTGTGAATTTTATGGCCCCAGGGTCAGGGGTTCTGGTGTTAGGGCAGGGCTCTATTGATTATATATTGAAAAAAAACATGAATTCTTTGAAAAAAAATTCTTTTCTGCTTCTAGGAATGAAATAAACTAACAACATAGTTATGATGAGCAAGAATACCTCTTCCAATTTTGTGAATTTTATGGCCCTAGGGTCAGGGGTGTTAGTGATAGGGCGGGGCTCTATTGATTATATAGTGAAAATACATTAAATCTTTGAAAGTTTTCTTCTCTGCTCCTTGGTATTAAGCAGATGAACTACCAATATAGTTATGATGAGCAAGGGTCCTAATCTTCCAGAATTGTGAAGTGAATTTGAAGGCCCCAGGGTCAGGGGTACCATAAAGGAGGGGGGTTGTACTTATAATTTTTATACTGAAACTGGATGAATTGTTTGAAATCTGCTCCTTGGTATTAATCAAATATTTTTGAAAAGCAAGGATGCCTTTTCAAAAATTGTGCAATGTGTGGATATAGGCCTAAGGGTCAGGGGTTCATGTGTGATTGGGGCATTACTGATCATGCTGAATATTACTGATTACTTGAAATGCATTTTTTGTTCCCTTACCCTGCCTATGGGTATTAAGTAAACAAATTAAGCAACTGCGAAGTGTATTGTTATGATGATCAATGGTGCCTCTTTCAAAATTGTGAATGCCATAGCATCTGGATTAAAACATGAATCAAATTCGATCACTGGAAAGTTGTTGCATAATGCTCAGGTGACCTATAAGGCCCACGGGCCTCTTGTAATGTTGAAAGAGACTTGTTTTTAATACGTTTTCTGTCTCGCTCCTTGGCATTTAAGTGTAAGTTCTTCTAATTAAGGAAAAGCAAGCGTTTTATTTCTAGCTCAATTCTAATGAAAATTGAATATTAAAGGGGAAATATTGATTTTTTAACATTGTTGTTAAGGATGTCCGGCCAATCACTACGGCAGTCCTTGTATACCCTGCTCACCGAACTGTGACCAGTGTAACGATGTAGACGGATCCTGTATTTGTGGGAGTGGTAACACTGGAGAAAACTGTACAGAAGGTAAATAATTTGTACTTTGATAATTACAATAAAAGTTAAAATATCAAGCCAAAGTAATTTTAGCTGCTCTTTGATTTCACATTGAGTTGTTTAACTTTATATATTGTAGAGTGTCCGAACAACACATACGGTGTAAACTGTTTGGAGCAATGTGGGCATTGTTTATATGAGTCTTGTAATCAAACAAATGGAGTTTGCTTATTCGGATGTGAAAAAGGCTGGAATACAACATACTGCACACAACGTATGCATTCTATTCAATTGATTTTACTGCCATTAGAAATAGAAATGCCCTTTTGAAATGTTTACAATTTTTTCATCCAAAAAAAAACATCTTATCATTTGCATGCAGCATGCGCCACTGGCTGGCATGGATACGACTGCTCTCTGAATTGCAGTAGTCACTGCATCACACCATACCTGTGTGACCGAGTTACTGGGGCTTGCCTCGGGGGATGCGCGACTGGATGGGCTAATGATACATGTGACACGAGTAAGTTTGAAAAAAAATGTTTTATGTTGCTGATTTTTGTCGCATTGTGTCTGCAATTAATATGCTAATTTTTATCAATTATTATTTATTAAAAATATTTTTATTTTCAGTTGACATGGATTATTGATTTTTTACAGTATCTGTTTCACACAATTTGTAATGAATCTAGTTAAATCTAACATTTTAATGATAGAAGAAACTACTTTAATTCAAGTTGCCTGTTTCCTTCTTAAGCATTAAATTGTTCCTTCTTCTTAAAAAAACCTAACATTTATTTTCTACCTAAACTCGTATAAAATTAGAAAAAATATTGGGGAAAATATTGATTTTTTTAATATTGTTTGAAGGATGTCCGGCCAATCACTACGGAAGTCTTTGTATACCGTGCTCACCGAACTGTGACCAGTGTAACGCTGTAGATGGATCCTGTATTTGTAGGAGTGGTTACACTGGAGAAAATTGTACAGACGGTAATAGAATTGTACTTTTAAACATACATAAAAAATATTATAACGACAAAGTTACTTTAGCTGCTCTTTGATTTCACACAGTTGTTTTACTGTATGTATTTTGTAGAGTGTTCGAATAACACATACGGTATAAACTGTTTGGAACAATGTGGACATTGTTTACATGAAGCTTGCAATAACACAAATGGCGTTTGTTTATTCGGATGTGAAAAAGGCTGGAATACAACATACTGCACACAACGTATGCATTCTATTCAATTGATTTTACTGCCATTAGAAATAGATATGCCCTTTTGAAATGTTTACAATTTTTTCATCCAAAAAAAAAAAAAACATCTTATCATTTGCATGCAGCATGCGCCACTGGCTGGCATGGATACGACTGCTCTCTGAATTGCAGTAGTCACTGCATCACACCATACCTGTGTGACCGAGTCACTGGGGCTTGCCTCGGGGGATGCGCGACTGGATGGGCTAATGATACATGTGACACGAGTAAGTTTGAAAAAAAATGTTTTATGTTGCTGATTTTTGTCGCATTGTGTCTGCAATTAATATGCTAATATTTATCAATTATTATTTATTAAAAATATTTTTATTTTCAGTTGACATGGATTATTGATTTTTTACAGTATCTGTTTCACACAATTTGTAATGAATCTAGTTAAATCTAACATTTTAATGATACTGTAATACTGTACTGTACTTTTAATGATACTGAGAAAACTGTACAGACGGTAAATAATTTGTACTTTGATAAATACAATAAAAGTAAAAATATCAAACCAAAGTTATTTTAGCTGCTCTTTGATTTCACATTAAGTTGTTAAACTTTATATATTGTAGAGTGTTCGAACAACACATACGGTGTAAACTGTTTGGAGCAATGTGGACATTGTTTATATGAGTCTTGTAATCACACAAATGGAGTTTGCTTATTCGGATGTGAAAAAGGCTGGACTACGACACATTGCAAACAACGTAAGGAGTCTTTAATTATGTGTTTAATTAAACTTCCATCATTTTTCGCTTACATCTTGTCTTTTTCATGCCAATTATTTAGAAAAAAACAACTTAAGTAATTTGCATATTTTTGCCTCCCAGCAGAAGTGTTTTTCCATCATTAAGATTGATTCTAATATTAGTACCACGCAGACCATAAACTATGATCAGGCACAAGTCAAATTTAAGATTTTTTTTATATTTTGATTTTTAATTCAACAAATCTGCTTGAAAACTTGCAGATTTGTGAAATATTCTTGCAGTTTTAAAACATATACAAACACTCAATGAAAATTTGGTATACGTTTCTTTATCATTTCAAAAGTAATAAAGAACTACAGCAAAGCTCGTTGCAAAGCAACGAGTAGGTCTTCCGTCCTGTTTGACCGGAAGTAGCTTTCATTTTTAACAAAAATGAGAAATAACGCCCAATATGCTTTGAATCCTCTAAAGCTATGTAAATAAATGCAAAAATAAGCCATTTTTTGCTTCTTCCGGTTTAACTGGAAGTAACGACGACGCGCGAAAAATTAATTTTTAAGCTCCCAGAGACATATGTTGCCCAAAAACTTGTCAAAAATACACGTTTTCCGACTACTTCCGGTTTGGCAGGAAGTGACGACGTTGGACGTATTTTGACGACTCCATTATATTAAGCTTGACATTTTCAACAACTTTGCTTCTTTGATGTATAACAAATTCTCAATCTTTTTTAAGATATCTGGAAAAATTTTTGGCCCCTCCATATCCCTTAATTTAGGGGTCAGTACTTTTTCCGACATATCGTTTGAAAGATCTTCAAATTCTGCACAAATTATGTTCTATATATTTTAACAAAATATTTTTAGTTGAGAAGAAAAGAACTTAAATATGAGTCATTTTTAGTTCTTTTTGCGTTCTAATTTTTGACCCCTATAAAGCGCCATTTTGAATAGAGAAATCGAAAAACAAAAACTAATTTGCACAACTTCAATCCTTCTTTTATCTAAAATCAGAAGAATTTCTGCTCCAGCTTTAGCCGTCTGTGAGCCTTTGTCTGGAAACGAAAGCCTATGAATTTTCGTTAAAAGGGATATAACTCAAAACCGGAAGTGACTTTTTGAATTTTTAGTCAGCATTCTGATAGAGTTAATAAACGTCTATAATCTCTGAAAATTTGAGCGAAATCCGTTGAGAAATGAGCGAGTTACGTGGTCTCAAAATTGGCGTCTTGGAAAAAAAAAGAATAATAGGGAATAATCTTAAGCATCAGAATCAGTAGGTCTTCCGTCGGAAACGGAAGACCTTAATTAAAACTTTGAGTTGGTTGTTCTCAGTGTATGGTTTGGTCCCACATCTTTAAAGATAAACAGAGTTATCCTTTTATTAATACAGCATGCGCCTCTGGCTGGTATGGATACGACTGCTCCCTGAATTGCAGTAGTCACTGTATCACACCATACCTGTGTGACCGAGTCACTGGGGCCTGCCTCGGGGGATGTGCGACTGGATGGGCTAATGATACATGTGACACTAGTATGTTTTACCGAACCGTTTTTGTCGCTTTGTGTCTGTGTTTAATTGATATGCTTTTTTTTTATTAATATTTAATTATTTTTATTTTGCAGTAGACGAGCATTATTGTAAGTTTCATTCTATGTTATCTTTTATGTTAAAGATTATAATTGTTTTTTTTTCTAAAATAAGGTTTTGTGTTCGATGCGATGAGCTTGTTAACAAGCACAGTATATCATTATATACTCGTCGATTGAGGACTATGTTTTTCATACAAATATAAAACCAATGTACAAACCAGAGTCTTCATTTGTTTCCTACTTTAATATCACAAATCAAGGTCAAGTTGTTGAATTTTGTTGGATTCCAAGTCATGTTGGTATTTCTGATAATACTAAGGCTGACAGTGCTGCGAAAAAAGCACTTCAGTATGAAATTGTTCACTGTAAAATTCCTTATACTGATTTGAAATTTTTAATCAAAAATTATGTTTATTCTCTATGGCAAATATATTGGAATTTTTGCGATAATAATAAACTTTATGAAATACAGAACACAGTTAATCATTCATCTAATTTTGGCCTGAAACGTCAGGATGAAGTTATTATGATGAAGAATTCGTATTGGACATTCAAGGTTCACTCATTCATATCTACTCAACAAGGAACAACAACCCGAAATGGAATGCATCTCTTGTGACTGTATAATTACTGTACAACACATACTGTTAGGATGTTCTGATTTTTTCGCCCATACGTAGTAGACTCTTTAATAATATACATACAATGCATGACCCTTTTCAAAATTTAATCCGTTTACAATATTAAAGCATTTGCAAGAAACTGATTTTTACTGTAAAATCTAAATTAATGTATTTTAATGAAAACCATTTTTAATTATTTTTATTGAACAGCTTTACATTTTTAATTTTGAGGTCCGTCGGATGGGACGTTAAATGGTGCCCCGTGTCAAGGATTACAACCCCCTTGGCACGCAAAAGATCGTTTCCCTGATTTTTAAAAAAGAGTATGCTCATTGGGGGCCGTATGAGAAACCCAAAACTTTAAAAACTGGTCACATAATTTACTTTTAATCGCCGATATATGGCTGAAATATGCCGATTCGGCGTAAAACATTAATCAATCAGTCAATCATTTGTTTCCGTTTTCACGATCACAGTAAGGTGCACCAAGGTTGTAACCCAAGGGGATGCTTACTCCTCCATGGCACCTGATCACACCTCTTATATTTAAGAGGATCGTGTTTTTCTTCTCCCCATATTTAAGAATATCTCAGTATTGTATAGATGTGTCTTCTGACTGTATCAGGCTTAGATTGGGCACCATCTGATGTATCTGTTGTATACCACAACATAACCTGGAGAACAGAGGAAATAGACAATATGGTCCGACATGACCCTGCTGTGAACCTGAGGTGTAGTTTTACCACAAAACCCGACGAAAATTTGTTTTATGACGTAATGTGGTTCATAGATGGTCAGAGCATTTTCATTCAG
Source organism: Saccostrea glomerata (assembly GCA_003671525.1). Taxonomy (NCBI): domain Eukaryota; kingdom Metazoa; phylum Mollusca; class Bivalvia; order Ostreida; family Ostreidae; genus Saccostrea; species Saccostrea glomerata. Next base: position 304,322 of record PRKT01000397.1, read on the forward strand.
ACGGTTGATGTCTCCAGTAATTTTACAGCAGTGCTGTCGGCGTATGACATTTTGGAACTCAATAAGAAAGTCGGCTCTGACGTACGTATTGGTTATTGTAATTGTTTTGTCAATATTTATTTTTTTAAAACTTTGTTTCCATATCTAAATGAAGTCAAGTATTATTTAAAAAAATCATTTTAATGTCCACCTTGTACATTCATGGACAATAGAACATTTTCCTTTGACATATTTTGCCAAGGAGTTATTCCCTTTAGCCACCATCTACAATTGTAGGACAAAGTGAATTTACCTCTTTCGGTAACCAATTTTAAACATGCTTGCAAGAAATACATGTGTATGGGGGAAACTATTTACAATCTTATAATTATGAATTAATAAAGGCTTTAAGAAACGTATATTCATAAGAAAAATAGTGTTATCTTTACCTCAGCAATCAGAATAACTTGATCAAAGTTGAATAATAAACGGTTCTTGGAATGTTTCCCTACAATATGGCGGCTAAGGGGAATGACTCCTAAGCAAAACATGTTACAGGAAAATCGTCTATATTAGATTAAGATATCGGAACACGTACAAAACAGAAATTCATTAAAATCAACAGAATTTTATTATTGCTAATAGAACAACTTTTTAACATCTTTAAAAGGTGCACTGCAATGTTGGTGTAAAACGAAAGAAAGAAAACGTCCCTTGTCGTACCATAGTTGGAAGTTCATTCTTCGCCGGAATACGGGTATGGAATATGGAAAATGTTTCTTTCGTGGTAAACATCAACAATTGTAAAAGTTAGGGGCTTCGTTTAAATAGGATTATCCTTTGTTTTGATCTATTTTATATATTTTCTCATATACTTTTCGCTCACCTGAGCCAAAGGCTCAAGTGAGTTTTTTGATCACATTTTGTCCGTCGCCCGTCTGTAAACTTTTCACATTTTTTACTTCTTCTCAAGAACCACTGGGCCAATTTTAACCTATCTTGGTACAAAGCAGCCTTGAGTGAAGGGGAGTTTAAATTGATAAAATGAAGGGCCAAGGCCCCTGACAAGGGGAGATGATCAAGATTAAACAAAAATACGAGTTATTAAAGAACCATTGGGCCAGGAAAGCTGAAAATTAAGTGGGAGCAGTCTTGGGTAGTGTTGATTTTAAAATGTAAAAATCATGACTCCCTGGGGTAGGGCAGGGCCATAATAGTGAATCCAAGTTTAACATAGAAATATATAAAGCAAATCTATAAAAATTTTCATTAAGAACAACTGGGCCAGGAAAGGTGAAACTTATGTAGAAGCATCCTTGGGTAGTGAAGATTTTAAATTAAAATCATGACTCCCAGGGGTAGGACGGGGTCATAATAGGGAATCCAAGATTACATAGAAATATAAAGAACAAATCTTTAAAACTCTTTTTCAGAAGAACCACTGGGCCAGGAAAACTAAAACTTGTGTGGAAGCATCCTGGTGTAACGTAGATTTCCAATTGTTAAAATCATGACCTTAGGGGTAAGGCGGGGCTAAATAGGGAACCCAGGTTAAACATTGAAATATATAGAACAAATGTTTAAAAATCTTCTCAAGAACCACTCGGCCAGGAAAATTGAAACTTATGTGGAAGCATCCTTTGGTATTGTAGATTTTAAAGTATTAAAATCATTACAGGGGAGGGGGTAGGGGTCTTGATAGGTATAACAAGAGCGAGAATCTGGTAAATAATTGAATCACCAGCTACTCAGGTAAACATGGGCCTCTTATTTCTTTAATTATTTATTTCAGGTTAAAAACCAAACCATAGAGTTGGAAAGAAAAGGATCAAAGAACATTGAACTGGAAATGACAATACCATTTGCATCCGAATCAATCTTTATAAATGGCGTTTTACAACCAACAAGCGACCTCAACATCCACTTGGCTTTCGAGACATCTGGCGGATCTACCCACGGCGGTGGCGGTTCGTCAAACCACTGTGAGGTCAAAGTTAAAAGCTTTGGTTACCACGAGAAACACAAATACGACAACGGCGAATGGATGCAAAATATCGCCTTTCCGGTCTACAGCCAAGACACGGATGGTTACATCATTGATAGTCAGATGATCCTGCATTTGAAGACTGGTGGTACTAATGGAGTTGGCAGTAAAATATTTGAACACGTTTCTTTGGCAGATATTTTGGTAAATATCGAGGTTTTTGTCTTTTTAGCTATGCTTCCCTGTAACATTAATTACTTATTTTATCATACATGTTTTGCCTATCCTGCCATTTGGGTTTTCCTGAATACAATTCCATGAAAAGACAATAGCCTGTATCAAATGCGACATTTTTAATCGGACTTTCAAAAGCATATGCATCAATTACGCAGAAATATTTAGGTCACTGAATGACTTATTATGGAGGCCATTATTTTTTTTCTCAATTTTTTCACGATTAAATGTGCAATATATTTCAGGCTTAATTTTATAACATATAAATTGTTAACTTTATTATTAATGTTCATACATTGAAGATACAACTTCTTCCTGAATTGTGGCAGACCCCATACACATCACTAAAAGCATAATTTAAACAGACTTCTTTCTACATCAGATTGAACTGAAACAAACTATAGAATCCCACTGTTCTGTCCGTAAAATTATTATTACAAACATTCGCACTAAACCCTATTCTATGTATTTAATTTTATGCATATGAACCGAGATTTTTCGTAAAACCATGCTTAACTCGGGATTCTAGCAGCACTTTCCATGTTTGTCAGAGGGCAAACTTTCCATCTTTACAAATCTTATCTTTTGAAATATCCAGCTTATTGTTGTTCTGTTGCATTATTTTTGTGACAAATGAAAGAGGAAAGGCCGACCGGGATACAAATATTGCTGACTGTCCTCGAAAGAAAATATAAGAGGCCCATGGGCCTTATAGGTCACCTGGGCATCATGCAACAACTTTCAAATGATTAAATTTGCTTCATGTTTTAAGCTAGATGCTATGGCATTCACATTTTTGAAAGAGGCACCATTGCTAATCATAACTATTTACTTAGCAATTGTTATGTTTGTTTACTTAATACCTATAAGCAGGGTAGGGTAACAATGTATATCAACTAATCAATAATATTCAGCAATTATCAGGAGTGCTCCTACCACACATGAACCCCTGACCCTAGGTCTACAGATTGCACAATTTTTGAAAAGGCACACTTGCTTATCAAAAATGTTTGATTAATACCAAAGAGCAAATATCAAACAATTCATTTTCAGTATATAAGTAGAGCCCCCCCCCCCCAATTTTGGTATCCCTGACCCAGGAGCCTTGAAATTCACAATTCTGGAAAAAGACCCCATCATAACTATGTAAATAGTTCATCTGCTTATTACCCAGATATAGAGAAAAAGATTTTTATAGATGTAATGTTTTTCACTATATAATCATTACAAAGCAACATCCTCACACCATAATCCCTGACCCTGGGGCCATAAAAGTCATAATTTTGGTAGAAACATTCCTGCTCATCATAACTAAGGACTTTAGTCCTTAACTAGTTTATTTATTACTCAGAAGCAGAGAAAATTTTTTTCAAAGATTTAATGCATTTTCACTATATAAACAATACAGCCCCGCCTTAACACCAGAACCCCTGACCCTGGGGCCATAAAATTCACAATTTGGTAGAGGCAGTTTGCTCATCATAACTATGTACTTAATTAGTTTATTTAATACCTAGGAGCAGAGCAGAAGATTTTCAAAGATTTAATGAATTTTCACTATAATATCAATATAGCCCATCCCTAACACCATAACCCCTGACCCTGGGGCCATGAATTTCACAATTTTGGTAGAGGCACTCTTGCTCATCATAACTATGAACTTAATTAGTTTATTTATACCAAGGAGCAGAGTAGATTTTCAAAGAATTAATGCATTTTCACTATATAATCAATAGAGCCCCGCCCTTACACCAGAACCCCTGACCCTGGGGCCATGAATTTCACAATTTTGGTAGAGGGCTCAATGCTGATTACAATCATGCCAGCAGTTTGACTGCTTGATGTCCAGGTGTAAAGAAGAAAATTTTTAAAGATTGCACTAAATTTAGTGGTTTTTGCCCCACCCCACAAGCCCCGGGGGGCAGGCACCACGAAATTCACAATTTCCCCCCTTCACCCATAGATGCTTTATGCCAAAATTGGTTCAGCGGTTTCAAAGAAGAAGCTGAAAATGTTTAAATGTTAACGAACGACGGACAACGACGGACGAAAACAGATAGCAATAGGGTCACCTGAGTAAAATCGATGAAAATAAATTAGCATACCTGTTTAAATAACTGAACTCCTTATGAATTTTTGTACACGCCGTCGTAGCCAACTTCTCTTTACACGACAATCAATTCCCAAGTTACTTGATGTATAAATATGACGTCATCGGTGGTAGATTGTAATCAAAATGACAGCAAAAGAAAATAAAAACATTTTATTTTTGTTAATGTTTACACGTTTCTATTCATTTTCTAGCGTTAAATAACATCTCTAAATACCAGTATTGCGAAAACTTGTGTTCTAAAATTGATATCATATCGCTTACTATGACGTCTTAATGTAGCACTGATTTAATCAAGGTAGAATATTTTGTATGCTTCCTTAATACCCCTGCGTATTGAATATACTCTTCGGTATCTCCAGATTCCTTCATTCGAGTAAGTCAACTGTAAATTAGGTCAATATGATCTACTTTTGAAATCGTGTGGGTACACCTAAGAAATATTTCACGGACCAATTAACTAAGAATATAAAAATGTCAAGTTTAATTTTATGCATCTTGGGTCCTAAAAATGGACAACTCAAAGGTATGTTACTTTTTCGTTGTTTTGAAAATTTGAGGTGCTTTGGATAGTATTTAGTTTCTTTAGATGATACATTTGTAATGCTCAGAAAATGTCAACTACAAGGTCACGTAGACGCACCTTTTTAGCTCACCTGATCCGAAGGCTCAAGTGAACATTTTTTGATCACATTTTGTCCGTCCGTCTGGACAGTTTTCACATTTTCGACTTCTTTTGAAGAACCAATGCATGAGCCAATTTTAACCAAACTTAGCATAAAGCATCCTTGGGTGAAGGGAAATTTCAATTATTAAAATGAAGGGCCACGCCCCCTCATAAGGGGAGATAATCAAGAAAAGACAAAAATAGGAAGGGGACATGAAAAAAATCTCAAGAATCACTGGGCCAGAAAAGCTGAAACTTATGTGGAAGCATCCTTGGGTGGTGTAGATTCTCAATTGGGTTGGGCGGGGCCACATTAGAATATCCAATTGTACATAGAAATATATAGGATAAATCTTTAAAAATCTTCATCTCAAGAACCACTAGGCCAGGAAAGCTGAAACTTATTTTGAAGCATCCTCTGGTAGTGTAGATTCTAAACTATTAAAATCATGACCCAATGAGGGACTGGGTAGTAATTCAAGTTTTACACTGAAATGCATAGGAAAATTCTTTTCAAAACAACTTGGAAGAAAATCTCAAACTCATTTTGCGTCATTCTGGGGTAGTGTAGATTCAATTTGTTGAAATTTTGACCCTCGGTCGGGTCAAGTAGGGATCGCAATATGGATCACGGTGGGGTCACAAAAGGGAAAATAAGTTTTACTTTAAAATTGTACAATAAAAATCTCCTCAAGAACAACTGGGCCAGAAAAGCTGAGACTTATTTGAGAGTATCCTGGGGTAGTGTATATTCTACGTTGTATAAATCATGACAACTAGTGGCAAAACCGATATTACAAGGGTGAAAATCTGATAAAAAATAGCATGGCCAAACTAACAGAGGTAAGCGATGTGGCCCATGGGACTCTTGTTCATGCATTTTGTCCGACCTTAAGCGTACTTGTGTTTACATAATAAAAAGATGCTTAAATTGTTTTATATATCCATTTCTTATTTCAATTAAGAGTATGTTCTGTTTCTGTACTGTATATGCTCCCATAAACATTATTAACTGCATTGTGCAAGTGACAAAAATCCATATACCCTAGTATTTTACCTGCTTTACTTTGATGATAATGAAACTGACTGGTATCTTTTTTTCTACAGATACGTGTTCAGGATAGTAACCAGCTATGGAAAGGGCAAATGTGTGGCGTATATGCAGATCCTCATATGTATACATTTGATAGAGTGTAAGAATTTACGTTTTGCCATTACTTTGACACCTTTATAATGTGAAACTAACATACAAGATCTACATCTCTTGTTTTAAAAAGATCCAATAAAAAGATCAGGTCATCAAAATACATCAGCAATTGAAAATTATAATCTCTTGCAAATGCATTAGGCCCTTTTAGTTTATTGCTACATTGTAATTATTAAAAAACACTCATTCCCAATAAATCCTTGGGCCATTTTTACATTTATTAAATTATATTCCTGTTGGAATTTATCCTTTATAGACCATATGAATGTCAGACGTCAGGAGAATTTATAAACTACAGGAACCAACCACATTTACAATGGGTAATCAGAATAAAATGGAAAGTTTCAAGTGCAGTGTTACTTTTGAGTGATCATTGAAATTTGGCAAACAATTTATGAACAAAATTTCTATGGAAAGAACGGAAATATAATTTTAATATAATAAAATGTTAGGTACATTATTATTTTAAAGTTGAAAACCTTTAAATTTTGACATCTTTTAGATTCAGACGAAGCATCACGTTTGTTCCCCATCATACAACGGTCCTTGGTGCGTCTGCGCAGTTGCAGCAAGAGCCGGAAGAGATGTTTTTCTGATAGATCTCTGTGGAGATAATGGCGACATCAGTTTTAAACTGTGTGAAGACAAAAGTTTAAAAGTGACAAAAATCAATGACAAGCACTATAAGGTATTTCTTGTAAAAAAAATAATAAAAATGTTAACTCAGATCCACTTGACATTGTAGTCACATTCTAGAGGTAATTAGAGGGTTTAGGGGTATTTATTTCGGATGTTTGCCTGTCTGACTATACTTTTCTCTCTCTCTCTCTCTCTCTGAAACGCATCCTCTTGCGATATCCCAAAGGCCTTTGAGCCTTTGCCGAAAAAGAATTTTACATACATGTGATAACACCCAATGGCTTATGGAAGACCTCTATTTGCTAGTCAAGATCATAAATTCGAAAAATCTGTTTAACAATTTGGTTTCCGCGCTGCTATTTGTTGAAACCTTTGGGCTTTTACAGTAATAGTTTAATACCACAGCTCCACAGGCACCTGATTCTACTTATTTTTTTAATAGAAAATAAACCCTGACCTTATAATAAACAAGGTATCCATCGGGTGCCATCTTGAATTTTCTAAGTCAGTTACATCCACTTGTATTTTCGTATGAAACACTGTGAAATAAATTCCCTGCA
>PRKT01000397.1:314939-406773 GCA_003671525.1 Saccostrea glomerata
GTCTGTTACGCTTTGGGGTACCCATCTCTTATCCGTAACTCCTCTCATACCACTGAATGAAATTTGATGAAACTTTCACAGAATCTTTATTACATATTGCCATTGTGCACCTCCTATTTTACTTTTTGATCCGACACATATTTTGGGTTTCCCGGCCGCAGGAAAACATGGACTTTTTCACCACTTATAACCATAGGGGAGGCGGGGGTATCATTTAGTGAGCTCATCGCTCACAGTACCTCTAGTTAATTTCAACGTCCATTAAACAATATACAAAATAAGAGCAGAGCCAAATAATGGACTAACAATTGGTATGAAAAACGTCAGTCAGCATTTGACTCAATGATGAATTGTATTTTCTGACAAGGTCATTGCATCGACCATAGAATTTACGAAATGATTGATTGATTGATTGATTGATTGTATGTTGTTTAACGTCCCTCTCGAGATTTTTTCACTCAAATGGAGACGCCACCACTTGCCGGTGCAGGGCTACAAATTCTGTCCTATGCTCGGCACTCAGGGCCTTTGATTGAATGATTGATTTCATATTGTTTAACGCCAAGTCGGCAGTATTTCAGCCATATTTTGGCGGGCAAGTATTAACCGGTTTTTGAAAGCTTTTGGTTTCTCTGGCGGCCCCCAATGAGCCTACTCTTTATCGAACTCCAGAGAAACGGTCTTTTGCGTGCCTTTGAGCAGTGAGGGACCTTTTTCGTGCCAGCACCTACTGCAACACGGGGCCTCGGTTTATACGGTCTCATCCGAAGGACCGGTCTCCACATCCGCGACGTAAGGATTGACTCGTTACCTCGCGACTCTAGAGCATACGCTCTAACCACTGCGCCACGCGGGCGACTTTACAAAATGATGACTTTAAACGAGACTGTTGACTCACCCTTCTCAAAGTGTCCCGCCCCGTTTGTTATTAGTATTTATTGTATTACATGTCGCTATTTTTAGCACAGGGGCTGAGGAGATTATTTCATACGAATACGTATAAATCAGGTTCTCGGCTGACTTTATGTTTATATGACATTTATTAGAAATGTTTAATAATGGCTAAATTAGACATCAGACATTGTGTAAAATTTTGACAATATCGAATGTGAATATATACATGTATGTGACTTCATCATAAGTTTGCATATAATTTTTGCCAGTTTAAAGCGGTTCCGTGGTGTAGTGATATGTCTCTCGCTTCTGATGTAAGAGATCCCGAGTTCGAAACCCAGACGAACCATTTTCTTTTTTTTCCGAAATACTTTTTTTTTAAATGATAGTATTCAGCATGTGAATTGAAAAATTTATGAGGTCTCACTCTGGCTAGTACAAACTTATAAAATCATCATTACAGTGTGGTAAATATTCCTTATAAAAAGAATCTTCTATACGCATAATAAAGAATAAACAATCATATCTTTATATCCATGTTGGCATATTTTATTTGCTTCAGTATACGTGTATACATTTATTAAATACTACAAATTAAGTCAGGGGGATCCGACCACACCCCCGTCCCCCAAACTGCGCATGGTATACTTTTTCCCTTAGCAGGGGACAAAAATTCTCTGAATTTGCTTGTTTTATACGAATCTGATGTCAATTTCTTATTTATCTGTGCATCTACCAGTAAATTACCTTGTGTATATTAACATGCTTGTATATATTCTCACCAGAGCGGGGGTATTACTAGTGAGCATTGGCTCACAGACTTCTTGCTTTATCCATATGTTCAGTGTAACTTCCAACCACTAAGTGAAAATGAAAAAAATAAGAGAAAATCCATAGTCTAGGAATTGTTAGTTATGTTTTCAAAAACCCTTCAATTTATAATAGGTTTATATGGAAAATGTCAACTTTTCGTTCTTAAAAGCAAATGATTCGAAAGCTATAATATACTTCTTGCTCAATCTATAATATGCGATAATTTATACTATCTTTTACATTTGAAACAAACAAAACCTTTTTCAGAGGTAGTATCTTAAATGAAGAAAAAGGAAGAGAAAAATAAAATATCAATTATATCAAACTTTTCGATTACAGTTTTCGTTGCACACATTTAAATGAAATTTAAAAGCAAATTGATCATAAGAATATCTATGTCAAATTCTGATTTGGGACTGGGTACACTCAATCAGCTTTGAATAGAGTTATGCCCCTTTGGCCTAGAAAATGTTCAGTTTCCTTTCAGTTTCTTTGCAGGAGTAGCACATACTAAAATTAAAATCTAGGTCAAGTTCTTTTTTGGGTACGATTGAGCCATTTTCGATAGACTTACATTGCATGTCCTTTGGCATAGAAAAAAATCCAATAATTCGGGAGGGGGTTAGGTATTGAAATATACAAACATCTCTGTTTAGATTTTGTAAATGCCGTGAGGTTGTATTGCAAAGAGAAAGGACACAGTTTTAAACATTATGTTTTTTCTAAAGCTTATTATTATTATTATATTACCTTTATGTCATTTTCAGGTGCAATTTCCAACTGGAACAACCCTCTCTATTTACATTATCGGATGGAATCGACATTTTGTTATGAATTTGGAAGTCGTTCCCTCGTCGTTGGATGTAGGAAAGACCGAAGGTTTATGTGGTGTCTTTGACGGTGTAAAGGAAAATGACTTTAAAAGAAGGGATAGTCAGATAACAGATAGTATTAACTTGATGTTTCCAAACAATTTCTATGACTCCTGGAGGTAAATATTTGGAGAAACATTATAAGAAAAAATATTTTGATTAAAAAAAAATAGTTTTTATTTAAGATATACAATTCAACTGCTTTTGCAGCACTGTTAAGTTGAACAAAAAGGGGCTATTTGTAAAATCAAAGTTTTTCCATGGGCCTCATAAAAACTATAGGATTTTGAAAGTTTAATTTCGTGAATTTATAAGTTAGTACATGTATTTATATGACTGTGTCCATTTCGTGGTGGACATAGTTATAGTAATTTATTCAGAAAATGTTTAATATTAGATATAAAATATCTGAAAATAGATCCCTGGTTGTCAAAATCTGTACACTAATAATATATTACTTCGAAACCTTTAGCATCAGAACTGTACTTAAAACTATTTTCAATATAAGAAATAAATGTTATTATACTTTTTACTACAATTGTTTGATTTTTTTTTTGTTAATATATACTTCCAATTAATATTTATTTTTTCTTAAACAATAAAGCAACTTATACCTTTTTTTGCAATAATCAGTTGAGAAAATTGGCGGAAAAGTGTGAAGAAAGCCTACAGACTAAGATATCAATAAAGCATATCCAATTTACGAATTTAGTATTAGGCCTAAAATAAAAATAAGTTTGTTTGCAGTTGCCTACCGACCCACTGAAAATGCACCCGACCCAAACTTTTTTTAGCCATTTTGTACTTTAATTTTTTTTTTTTAATTTTTCAGAATATTGAAACTATATCTTTTTTCAAATTTTGACTTTTGTTTTATCAATTAGTGGTTTATAACAAGAGCTGAGCTTATTCATGAGTACTAGGTCTATAGAAACCTCTTTTATTTGTTATCTAACAAAAATCAAATTTATTTCCAAAAAAAAGAATGCCTACCTACCGACCCAGTCTAAAAATTATAGGTCGGCAACTGCACACAAAGAATTTTTTAAGCTTGGCCTTAAGAGTTCATTAAAATTCAAGCAATCGTATATACACAACTTTTCTGGGAAAAAAATGAATATTTTCGACAAATATTTTTCTTTTATAAACTTATAATTAATGCGAGATTCGAACTAAAATCATGCGAATTATTTTCTTGGGAGACCAGCACGCTATCACAAGACAACACAACTCCTGACGAATAGTCATTTTAATCATGTTTGTGATACGACTTTTCACTTAATGGACTTAACTTTTTTTTCAAAAAGATTTGAATATTGAGCTATAAGAGTATTTTTTTTTTGTTGTTGTTATGGTATCAGAAAATAAGCTTTTTGCCCTCTTTAGGGTTTGTATTTTTTTATGTCAAGGCAAATATTAATTAAATTAGTTATAAAACTAAACTTCGTCGTTTTCTTTTGGTACGCCTCAACAGTGCTGGGAAAGAAAATATTCTAACTTACAAATTTTTTTAAAATTTTTTTTATAGAATACCAACTAATGAGAATCTCTTCAGTGGCGATACTTCTATTTACAACAATTTGGAGTCTTTATCCACCATTCAAGTTCCTCATTGCACGTGTACGAAAAGTGGTAAAACAGAGTGTTCCTATAGCACACTCTTGTCCTCTTATTCAAACCAAGGCAAACAATACAGCTGTAACTCTTATACGATGAAAAGAAGGAGGCGAAAGCGTGCCACATCTAGGAAAAATACATTTCAAGAGTCTTATATGGTATTTAAAGTAATTTATCTTATTGAAAGATTTTGCCTCTTTTTACATCTTATCAAATTGTCATTCTCAATGTTATGAATGTACTTGTATGTAATAATTATATCCCAGTTCTAACTTAAAACATATTTTGTTTCAGAGAAGCAAACGTGCAGTAACATACGTGCAAACAGAGGATTATGCTCAAACTGTCTGTTTACAAGCTTTCAACGAATCTATGGAATACGGGATTTGTCAGCAGTATGTAGCCGACCTTAGTAATAACACGTTGTCTAACTGTATCGAAGACATAAAGGTAAATCATTCAATAACCGTATTTTTAATGGTGCACGGACACAGATTTGAAGTCATTATATTTTGTATAATATCACGACGTATATATTTTAATTGCATTTCACACAAAAATCTATTAAAAACTTTATTTAATCTTAAAAAATTGAATTTTTTGATGTGTTTGATGGACATATCCTTGCACTCTCACAAATTTACTTTTTATTCTTAATACTTAGGAGAAAGTAGCCATCTTGTGTATTAATGAAAATTTTAATCATTATATGCAGAGAAGAAATGTTAGAAAGCAAAACCCCTTCACAAGTATCGTAATTCCCCGCTTGGTGTTGTATACAGAGTTTAGCAAATTGATCACACCCGTGAAACGTACATGTACATGGGTTTTCAAAACAGGGCACGAACTCCGTTATTGTTGATGTTTACAATTTACCGTGAGCTTTCAGATATAAAAATCTGCTCACCATAACTGCACGGACTGACAATATACTGTGTTCTGATTATAATATAATGTGGCACAAAAGTAGACTACACTAAGAACATAAAGAGACTTAATCAAAGCTCATAATTCTTTTTATTGCTGTGATAAAGTTTCAATTCCCAACTGCTGAAGAACTTTTCTTTTCCTTTGCTATAACTTACCAGTAGAGCTTCAGTCTCGACAGAGACTTCTGGTTCTATTTATTGCTGTTGAAAAGTTTCAATTTCCAACTGCTTAAGTACTTTTCTTTTCCTTTGCTAAAAGTACAAACCAGTAGAGCTTCAGTCTCGACAGAGACTTCTGGTTTAAGCAACTACTCATTGCAGATGCTTGAAATTTATACACAATCTTTGCTAATGCCATATGCATGCCATATGGTTGGATTTCATTTTGTTTAAGTTTCATACATATCGAAATTTTCTAAGCAACTAATCGTCGCAGATGCTTGAAGTTCTAGCACATACTTTGTTGAGGCATGCTACATAGCTGGATTTTTTCCCCCGCTTGAAAAGTGGGGGATATTAATTTGGGTCTGTCCGTTCGTCCGTCTTTCTGTAACGCTTTCGTTTCCACACGATATCTCGAGAACCCTTTGAGAAGGATATGGAAATAACGAACAGTATTTATACCCCTCGCTTGAAAAGGGGGAGGGTATATAGTAATCGTTAATTCCGTCCGTCCGTCTGTCTGTCCGTCTGTTACGCTTTGGGGTACCCATCTCTTATCCGTAACTCCTCTCATACCACTGAATGAAATTTCATGCAACTTTCACAGAATCTTTATTACATATTGCCATTGTGCACCTCCTATTTTACTTTTTGATCCGACACATATTTTGGGTTTCCCGGCCGCAGGAAAACATGGACTTTTTCACCACTTATAACCATAGGGGAGGCGGGGGTATCATTTAGTGAGCTCATCGCTCACAGTACCTCTAGTTAATTTCAACGTCCATTAAACAATATACAAAATAAGAGCAGAGCCAAATAATGGACTAACAATTGGTATGAAAAACGTCAGTCAGCATTTGACTCAATGATGAATTGTATTTTCTGACAAGGTCATTGCATCGACCATAGAATTTACGAAATGATTAATTGATTGATTGATTGATTGTATGTTGTTTAACGTCCCTCTCGAGATTTTTTCACTCAAATGGAGACGCCACCACTTGCCGGTGCAGGGCTACAAATTCTGTCCTATGCTCGGCACTCAGGGCCTTTGAGCAGTGAGGGACCTTTTTCGTGCCAGCACCTACTGCAACACGGGGCCTCGGTTTATACGGTCTCATCCGAAGGACCGGTCTCCACGTCCCACAGTGGGATTCGAACCCGCGACGTAAAGATTGACTCGTTACCTCGCGACTCTAGAGCATACGCTCTAACCACTGCACCACGCGGGGACTTTACAAAATGATGACTTTAAACGAGACTGTTGACTCACCCTTCTCAAAGTGTCCCGCCCCGTTTGTTATTAGTATTTATTGTATTACATGTCGCTATTTTTAGCACAGGGGCTGATACGAATACGTATAAATCAGGTTCTCGGCTGACTTTATGTTTATATTACATTTATTAGAAATGTTTAATAATGGTTAAATTAGACATCAGGCATTGTGTAAAATTTTGACAATATCGAATGTGAATATATACATGTATGTGACTTCATCATAAGTTTGCATATAATTTTTGCCAGTTTAAAGCGGTTCCGTGGTGTAGTGATATGTCTCTCGCTTCTGATGTAAGAGATCCCGAGTTCGAAACCCAGACGAACCATTTTCTTTTTTTTCCGAAATACTTTTTTTTTCTAAATAATAGTATTCAGCATCTGAATTGAAAAATTTATGAGGTCTCACTCTAGCTAGTACAAACTCATAAAATCATCATTACAGTGTGGTAAATATTCCTTATAAAAAGAATCTTCTATACGCATAATAAAGAATAAACAATCATATCTTTATATACATATTGGCATATTTTATTTGCTTCAGTATACGTGTATACATTTATTAATTCTACAAATTAAGTCAGGGGGATCCGACCACACACCCGTCCCCCAAACTGCGCATGGTTTACTTTTTCCCTAAGCAGGGAACAAAAATTCTCTGAATTTGCTTGTTTTATACGAATCTGATGTCAATTTCTTATTTATCTGTGCATCTACCAGTCAATTACCTTGTGTATATTAACATGCTTGTATATATTCTCACCGGAGCGGGGGTATTACTTGTGAGCATTGGCTCACACACTTCTTGCTTTATCCATATGTTCAGTGTAACTTCCAACCACTAAGTGAAAATGAAAAAATAAGAGAAAATCCATAGTCTAGGAATTGTTAGTTATGTTTTCAAAAACCCTTCAATTTATAATAGGTTTATATGGAAAATGTCAACTTTTCGTTCTTTAAAGCAAATGATTCAAAAGCTATAATATACTTCTTACTCAGTCTATAATATGCGATAATTTATACTATCTTTTACATTTGAAACAAACAAAACCTTTTTCAGAGGTAGTATCTTAAATGAAGAAAAAGGAAGAGAAAAATAAAATATCAATTATATCAAACTTTTCGATTACAGTTTTCGTTGCACACATTTAAATGAAATTTAAAAGCAAATTGATCATAAGAATATCTATGTCAAATTCTGATTTGGGACTGGGTACACTCAATCAGCTTTGAATAGAGTTATGCCCCTTTGGCCTAGAAAATGTTCAGTTTCCTTTCAGTTTCTTTGCAGGAGTAGCACATACTAAAATTAAAATCTAGGTCAAGTTCTTTTTTGGGTACGATTGAGCCATTTTCGATAGACTTACATTGCATGTCCTTTGGCATAGAAAAAAATCCAATAATTCGGGAGGGGGTTAGGTATTGAAATATACAAACATCTCTGTTTAGATTTTGTAAATGCCGTGAGGTTGTATTGCAAAGAGAAAGGACACAGTTTTAAACATTATGTTTTTTCTAAAGCTTATTATTATTATTATATTACCTTTATGTCATTTTCAGGTGCAATTTCCAACTGGAACAACCCTCTCTATTTACATTATCGGATGGAATCGACATTTTGTTATGAATTTGGAAGTCGTTCCCTCGTCGTTGGATGT
Source organism: Saccostrea glomerata (assembly GCA_003671525.1). Lineage (NCBI taxonomy): Eukaryota > Metazoa > Mollusca > Bivalvia > Ostreida > Ostreidae > Saccostrea > Saccostrea glomerata. Next base: position 323,164 of record PRKT01000397.1, read on the forward strand.
AGGAAAGACCGAAGGTTTATGTGGTGTCTTTGACGGTGTAAAGGAAAATGACTTTAAAAGAAGGGATAGTCAGATAACAGATAGTATTAACTTGATGTTTCCAAACAATTTCTATGACTCCTGGAGGTAAATATTTGGAGAAACATTATAAGAAAAAATATTTTGATTAAAAAAAAATAGTTTTTATTTAAGATATACAATTCAACTGCTTTTGCAGCACTGTTAAGTTGAACAAAAAGGGGCTATTTGTAAAATCAAAGTTTTTCCATGGGCCTCATAAAAACTATAGGATTTTGAAAGTTTAATTTCGTGAATTTATAAGTTAGTACATGTATTTATATGACTGTGTCCATTTCGTGGTGGACATAGTTATAGTAATTTATTCAGAAAATGTTTAATATTAGATATAAAATATCTGAAAATAGATCCCTGGTTGTCAAAATCTGTACACTAATAATATATTACTTCGAAACCTTTAGCATCAGAACTGTACTTAAAACTATTTTCAATATAAGAAATAAATGTTATTATACTTTTTACTACAATTGTTTGATTTTTTTTTTGTTAATATATACTTCCAATTAATATTTATTTTTTCTTAAACAATAAAGCAACTTATACCTTTTTTTGCAATAATCAGTTGAGAAAATTGGCGGAAAAGTGTGAAGAAAGCCTACAGACTAAGATATCAATAAAGCATATCCAATTTACGAATTTAGTATTAGGCCTAAAATAAAAATAAGTTTGTTTGCAGTTGCCTACCGACCCACTGAAAATGCACCCGACCCAAACTTTTTTTAGCCATTTTGTACTTTAATTTTTTTTTTTTAATTTTTCAGAATATTGAAACTATATCTTTTTTCAAATTTTGACTTTTGTTTTATCAATTAGTGGTTTATAACAAGAGCTGAGCTTATTCATGAGTACTAGGTCTATAGAAACCTCTTTTATTTGTTATCTAACAAAAATCAAATTTATTTCCAAAAAAAAGAATGCCTACCTACCGACCCAGTCTAAAAATTATAGGTCGGCAACTGCACACAAAGAATTTTTTAAGCTTGGCCTTAAGAGTTCATTAAAATTCAAGCAATCGTATATACACAACTTTTCTGGGAAAAAAATGAATATTTTCGACAAATATTTTTCTTTTATAAACTTATAATTAATGCGAGATTCGAACTAAAATCATGCGAATTATTTTCTTGGGAGACCAGCACGCTATCACAAGACAACACAACTCCTGACGAATAGTCATTTTAATCATGTTTGTGATACGACTTTTCACTTAATGGACTTAACTTTTTTTTCAAAAAGATTTGAATATTGAGCTATAAGAGTATTTTTTTTTTGTTGTTGTTATGGTATCAGAAAATAAGCTTTTTGCCCTCTTTAGGGTTTGTATTTTTTTATGTCAAGGCAAATATTAATTAAATTAGTTATAAAACTAAACTTCGTCGTTTTCTTTTGGTACGCCTCAACAGTGCTGGGAAAGAAAATATTCTAACTTACAAATTTTTTTAAAATTATTTTTATAGAATACCAACTAATGAGAATCTCTTCAGTGGCGATACTTCTATTTACAACAATTTGGAGTCTTTATCCACCATTCAAGTTCCTCATTGCACGTGTACGAAAAGTGGTAAAACAGAGTGTTCCTATAGCACACTCTTGTCCTCTTATTCAAACCAAGGCAAACAATACAGCTGTAACTCTTATACGATGAAAAGAAGGAGGCGAAAGCGTGCCACATCTAGGAAAAATACATTTCAAGAGTCTTAAATGGTATTTAAAGTAATTTATCTTATTGAAAGATTTTGCCTCTTTTTACATCTTATCAAATTGTCATTCTCAATGTTATGAATGTACTTGTATGTAATAATTATATCCCAGTTCTAACTTAAAACATATTTTGTTTCAGAGAAGCAAACGTGCAGTAACATACGTGCAAACAGAGGATTATGCTCAAACTGTCTGTTTACAAGCTTTCAACGAATCTATGGAATACGGGATTTGTCAGCAGTATGTAGCCGACCTTAGTAATAACACGTTGTCTAACTGTATCGAAGACATAAAGGTAAATCATTCAATAACCGTATTTTTAATGGTGCACGGACACAGATTTGAAGTCATTATATTTTGTATAATATCAAGACGTATATATTTTAATTGCATTTCACACAAAAATCTATTAAAAACTTTATTTAATCTTAAAAAATTGAATTTTTTGATGTGTTTGATGGACATATCCTTGCACTCTCACAAATTTACTTTTTATTCTTAATACTTAGGAGAAAGTAGCCATCTTGTGTATTAATGAAAATTTTAATCATTATATGCAGAGAAGAAATGTTAGAAAGCAAAACCCCTTCACAAGTATCGTAATTCCCCGCTTGGTGTTGTATACAGAGTTTAGCAAATTGATCACACCCGTGAAACGTACATGTACATGGGTTTTCAAAACAGGGCACGAACTCCGTTATTGTTGATGTTTACAATTTACCGTGAGCTTTCAGATATAAAAATCTGCTCACCATAACTGCACGGACTGACAATATACTGTGTGTGTTTGGCTATCGAACATGTCTACTCTGAATTTTCTGGATTAATAGTTTTAATATTTTTCATTTATGCACAACAGCGTTGCCAATTTTCTTCTGTATTAAGAATAAAATTAATTTTTTTTGCAAGGATGTGTCAATCAAACCTGTCTAAAAATTTGAAGTTTTTATAATTAATGCTGGAATAAGATTTTTCAATATTTTTGTGTGAAATTCTATTAAATATATAAATCGTAACATTTTTCAGAAAATATTAACTAAATCTGTGTCCATGCATCTTTAAAATGATGCGTTGACTTTTGTTATTCCTCTGATTAAACTTTATTATTAATTGTATAACTTTTTTCCAATTTGTATATATCTTAAAATTGCATATTGCAATGTTTTACTGTATATTGTTTAACGTCTCTATCCAGTATTTTTCACTCAAGACATATAGAGACATCACCGTTTGCCAATGAAGGGCTTTAAAATTTGACCTTTACTCAAACTCAGGGTCATTGAGCAGTCAGGGATCTTTATCGTGCCAACGCCTGCCGCTGACACGGGGCCTCGGTTTTTAGGGTTTGGTCCGAATGACCTGCAACTTTCACTTCAAAGTGCCGAGCGTATTGCGAAGGAACAGTTGCTACCCATTTTATCGACTGGATCAGTCGCGGCCGAGATACGAACTCGCGACCTCCCGATCACGGAGCGAGCGCTCTACCGACAGAGCTACCGTGAACGGAATTTTCATAACTGGTGGTCTACAGTTTCAACTATCATTAAAGATTCATAATCCATACAACGCTTGCTTGCATTATCGTTTCGATTTTAGATGGCGGATCTCATTCATGTCAGTGTTTGAAAGTAAACAAAATGGAAACGTGCATTACATTGCTCCGATTGCATGTCCATTTACAAAACATCTTCAGCGGCAGGGGGATGAGGCGGTCCATGGACAATACCTTACTATTTTTCATTTTTGAATGTTGGCAGCTCTGCAAAGGGTAGTTTTAGAAAAAAAATAATTGTTTAACAGAAAGTGAACCATTACTCTTTTATGATGATATACAACTTGCGATGTTTCTTTTTTTTTTTATTTGCCCCTCCTGTTACACTAAACTTAACTTTCTTTATTATGCCTCCGTAAACGAAGATTCGGGTTTAAATATATTTTTTGTGTCACTCCAATTCTATGGTCGATACAATGACCTTGTCAGCAAATACAATTTATCATGAATAAAATGCTGACTGACGTTTTTCATACCAATTGTTAGTCCATTATTTATACACTGAATTGACCACGGATTTTTTCCGTTATTTCCTGATTATGACAACGAGCACACGGCGGGTGTGACCGGTCGGCAGGGGATGCTCACTCCTCCATGGCACCTGATCCCACCTCTGATGTTTCGGAGGTCCGTGTTTGCTCTGCTCTTATTTTGTATATTTGTGGCAGGGGATGCTCACTCCTCCATGGCATCTGATCCCACCTCTGATGTTTCGGAGGTCCGTGTTTGCTCTGTTATTATTACTGTCTTATTTTGTATATTTGTTTAATGGACGTTGAGATTGAATACTGTTCGTTATTTCCATATCCTTCCGTCTGTCTGTTTTTCTGCACAACTTCAACCTAGCCATTAACTTTTGATTAAGTGGAGCTAAGACTTTTATATTTCACAAGTGTGTTCCATGTGACAAGACCTTTTTTGAGTACCACCAAATTTTATCTTTTGACATTTACCTTGGAGTTTGACCCACGTTTACACAAAAATTCCGAACTTTTACTTTTGTCATATCTTTAGAACAGTAGATACCATGACATAAATATTTTACATGTGTATTCTTTGTGGACAGAACTTTCATTGGATATCAACTACTTTGACCTTTTGACCTTGGAGATTATCGTACTTATGTAAAAAAAAAAGTTAAACCTTGGTCATAACTTCTGAACGGTAAGGGATAGAGCTGTCATATTTCACATATTAAGTAATCCCTGTTAAAAGACCCTCCATAGTTTACCAAAACAATTGACCCTTTGACCGTGGAGTTTGACTACTTTTAAAAAGCAAACCTTGACCATAACTTTAAAAGCGACAGGATTAATGCCTTCAAACTTTACATACATATATTTACTCCTCGCGAGACAGGACCTTTCATTTGATAGCAAGACCTTTGACCTTTACCATGGAGTTTGGCCTACTTTTTAAAATTTTTAACCTTCGCCAATACTTCTGAAGGGTTAGGAAAAGAGCTTCTATACTTTAAATATGTATTCTTTGTGGCAAGACCTTTAATTGGATACTAATTACCTTGTCCTTTGAGAATATCGCACTTAATAAAACCTTTAACCTTAGCTTACTTAATTTTTTTTTCCGGGGATTGAAAATACTTTTCTTAAAATCTTAATTTCCTTCCTTTGTGCAAAATGGTTGCTCATGTAGATGCAAATATTTTAGTTGACAGGTGATGACAACCTGACAATAATACACGTAGAAGCTGCTTTAGAGCAGTGCACAACCTTCGTTATGTTAAATGCCACCCTTCAGGAAACAGCCCCTGAGGTCACGTATATAATACAAAATCTTTGTCCGAGCAACTGTAGCAGTCATGGAACATGCAGTGGAGGTAATATAAATTAGTAAAAAACTAGTAATTAATTGTAGAAAATAAAAACTGTATCTTTAAAGGTTTTCAAGTTAAAAAATAGTAGCTCTTTATTTATTTTTTTTTTAATTTTTGTATAAAAGGAAACTGTACCTGTGACACTGGATATGGAGGTAGTGACTGCTCGTTTGATGTACTTGCTCCCCCTGTTATCACATCTGTACCTAGTGCTGGTCTGTGCGATCTTTCTAGTAGAGATTGCAGTGAGGCGACCATGTTTGGAAAATACTTCGTGGAAAACATGGAATCTCTATGCTACATCACTGTAAAACAGGTAGGTATTTCAGGTAGTTTGCAGATAATTAGCTGATGAAAAATTAAATTAAACAAGATGAGTTTGTGAAAAACTGCTCCTGATGGTAACACAATTCTGGAGTAGGACGTAGACTGAAGTGGTATACACTTACCATTGATAGCGCAAAAATTGACGAGAGAGACAGACAAGACAAACACAATACTAGTATACTACCAGAATAATTCTATCTTGTGGCATACATATTAAAAACTGTGAAATCACTAATTTTGGGGGGAGGGGGTCAAATTTCTCATCATGAATAGTAATTTTTATAGAGAAATACATACACAGTTCTTCATCTTCGAAATTTGATGCCCATAATCCCACTTTTCTTTTTTCAATTACGACAATAAGACACCATGTTTGTTTTACAGAAAACAGCATATATTTTAATTTTCTACAGTGCAGTAGTCAGGACAAACAAAATATACTTCCTGGATATTTCAATCTTGACGCATAAAAATTAAAAACTGAAAAAATCACAAATTCTCGGGGGTGGGGGGTGGGGGTTAAATTTTGAGGCAATAAGAGACCCCCACGATTTATCAACAATTCTACATTCAGGTTGACGTAAATCACACAACAGTCACAGAGGACCACAGACAAGTAGCTCTGGAGGAGAGGACTCTGTTTGAGGGATTCTGTCCACATTCTGTTAACAGCTCGGGGTTGTGGGTTACTGAGATCACGTTCAACATCTCTAATGACGGACTTCGCTTCACGGAGACGTATCAAGTTTATCTCTACCAATCTCAATGTCAGGAGTTTTATAATGAGTCAGGGAGTGTGTACTTCACTTTGAAGGTAAGACAGATATCTTCATGTTTATTTTATTATATTTGTAAGACTAAAAATATTTAGAAGAGTTATAATTCAAAGCTTATTGATCTAGGGAGACAAGTTAAGCTACCCTTTTCTGTGCATTTCTTTCCTTTGCTAGAGAATACTTGAATAATTTATAATCTGGTGTCGATATACACAATAAGACTGGTACCTGGGAACATAAAACATCTTAATTTTTTTTTCAAATTAATTTATATGATTTTCTTGATTTTTATAGGATAATTTTTGCTACATTGACGGCGTATGTGTGCCATCCATGAACGAAAGCAGTGTAAACGAATGTTTGATGTGTAATACCACTGAAAGTCAGTACAGTTGGACGGTTTATGAATGTAAGTCTTATTTTACCCAAAAAATAACTGAAACCAAAACGTTTCATGTATTTCTATATTTTTAAATTAAAACATTATTAATGCGTTAAATGATATAATGTTAAATTGATTTTGAACACCTTAAGCCATTCCTATTTTTTTCATTTTCTGTGTTTAACGTCCACTTACATGTATTTTTCGCAAAAAAAAAAATATATTTAAAAAATAAAATAAAACACACATGGACTTTATGGTCTTTAAAAACGTCAATCAAAGCATTTGATTTCATTAATATATAACAAAACTATTCTTTAGCAAAATCAAGGTATTTTAAAAATTAAGATATACTTAAGTTGACATATTGAGAACAAAAAATTCGAAAAATCGGCAGAACTAAAATATTTTGACCATAAGAATATACCTTACAAGTCTATATATTGTTTTTTTTTTCCATGGAAAACAAGGCGCAGGCAGAGGCTAAAAGTAGAAAGATTAAAAAAAATTGATGGCATAATAAACAATGTAATATAAATGTTAACATAAAAATTTTACAGATTGTAAACAAGAAACGATTTCCGCCGACAATAACTCCTCCCCTTCATCAGACCAGTTAATGAAAATCATCGCTGTCTCAAGTTCTGTTGGTGGGTTGGCTGTAATTGTAATCACTACCATAGTGATTATGAAAACATGCAAGAAAATGTAAGTGAATTGATTAATTATTCAAAATTATACTACAAGTTTATGTACACATTGTATAATGTGAATATTGCATAATATACTTTTGAAAGGGGAGAATTTTATATTTTGAGATCGGCAGCTTTAGTGATGTTTCCTTGATTGAACAAGAGATAATTCTAATCATATTATTAGAATGCTGAATAAAACGGCTTCAAAGGAAAACATATCAGTTAAATTATCAGAGAAAAAAATAGTTCATCAATTAAATTTATTGCCTAAAAATAAGATGAAGTTGGCTATATTATCAGGGATATTGATATCAAATTGAAATATTTAGTTTGTATTTAAACAGTCACACTGGTTGTATTTTTTTTAAACAACAAGTTTTAAAAACATGTTTAAAGTTTGTTTATGATTTTTTTTTTATACTTTATTGTGTTATATACATCCTCTTCATTTTTTACAGGAAAGCTAGAAATCAGGTCTTCGACACGAAAAAGTAGAACAACTGATGATCCCAGAAGACTTTTTGTGTCATATTAATACTTTTAATATCAAATCAATATTAATATTAATTTTGTTTAATATTAAGAGCATAATAATACTTTTCATAGATTTTCATTATCATGTGTTTAGAATTCTTAACATGGGCTTACAAAGTTAATTATTTGCAAATTCGATAAAAGAAGTCTCCAAAGTTAGGAATTAAAAAAATAATAGAGGTAGACAACCCTGTATTTCTTCTAACTAATTGATTTATACGTACGTCTAAATCGTTTCATTTCTTTACAGTATATTTTATCTGTTAAGTAATCCTATGTTAGGATGTGAAGTATTTTGTCCATTGCCATTGTTTACAAAGAGCCAATTTCAATTTTAGAAATCTACTTATTTAAAAAAAATATATGTACAGCTATAATCATAAAAAATGTAACATTTCCTTTTATGTCTTTAGTTAACTGTAGGGTTTCTGTCGGTTTGATGTTGATGATTATTTGTGTATTTCTTTTTAACAATAAGTTTCATTTATAGTGAACTGTATATAAAGAATCTTAACGCAGCTTTATTAGTTGTTATAGATTTTTATGCATGGTTTATCTGGCTTTATATATTCACATATCTTTACTTGCATGATAAATTAATAACCCTTTAAAAAGAACAATTGCACCAGCAGCAAAACAAGCATGACACGGACATTGCGACTTAAACCAGAAGATCGACACTTCCTTATGCTGATATCAGTGGAATTTACCCAGGACTGTCATCCAATCAAATCCAGGGACTTGAATGAAGTTTTATTTTAAAACAGGAATGTGAAAAAAATGTATATATTTTGAATATGTCTAAGTCAAATTCGTCGAAGTATTGGAATCAGAAGTAAAAATTTGCTAGAAATCGTTCAGCCATAATACAATAAAGAAAAACTATTATTTAACATTAAAAGTTGATTAATACTGTAAAATCATCTTCTTGGATCAAATTTTCGAGGTTCTTTGGAAAAAATTTGTTAGTTGGGATTTTATTTCGTGGTTGGAAAATATTTTGTAGTAATGCATCTGAAATTTAAAATATTGTAGGGATCCCCATATCACGAAACGACGAAAATGAACCCCCTCTCTCGTGAAAATTTCGGAGTATTTCTAGTAACTTTTTGAAGCCTTTGTCATCCTTCAGATTACAGGTTACCAGTACAGTTAATATACAATCAGAATAATAAATGATTCATTTTTCATACCGCTAGAATCAACCCTAAATCTCTACTGCACAAAGGGAATATCAATATGATGATGTACACTGAAACTTCTCTAAGACCTTAACAAATCTATTACCAGAAAAATTGGCTATATGTACATTAAACGACATTCTAGATTACACTTTTAAGAAATATCAATATAACTGAACGGGACTTATAAGTTCGTTATAGGTAAGCTAGATTTCAAAATACATAAAATTCGGATTTGTCAAGTTTCCCTGTTTGCATATTTGGCTACCCTATTTATTTCTAAAATGTCATTACAATACTTGTAATCATTGTTGGGGAATTCCAGACGCAAAGGCTTATCCTTGAGGGTTTTTTGTTTGATGTGTTGCAATAATTCTGGTTTTTTTTTCTAGACAAAGCTGTAAAGTGTACATATTTGAACATGTAAGGCCAGCATGTTGAATATTTTTTTAGCACAAAGTTCCATGCGTTGTTACATTGGTATCCTAAATTTAGTTATTTCAAATTTATTTGAACTTACGTTTGGTTAATTTCCTGAAAATCTCATGATTCATGTTATTACAAATTGCGTGTTATTGTTCTATGTCGGTTTCTTAATATTTACTTTCTCTATGTTATTATAAGGAATATAAGAATAACCAAGTTGAAAATTAAATTGCCTTTGTTTATCGGCTGTCATTGCTCATATCATCCAATAGCTTTCTACTCTATGGAATATTACTGGCTTAAAATTCCATTATGAGCGTCAAAATTAAGAGTTGAAGTATGACAAGGTGAAATGAAATAAGAAGTCATAAATACGTATTATAAGAAGTTCGATTATGTTTCATGTAAACTGGTATGGTGAAGATTCGGAAGAAGACGAGAAGGCACTATTTACGTTAACTATCAAACAATATCACAAAACATAGTCAACTTTATGCTCAATTACGTTTATTTTAATATTGCTTATAAAAAGATAGAGAATTCGGAGTGTGAAAGAGATTAAAAAAAAACAGTATTTTAACGTACGATTTGTTTTAACATTCAAACGCAAGCCTTCAATTAAGTTTTTTGATACAAATTGACCAAGCGATTGTTTTTTTAAGGGTGTACGTTTGAATTAAGTATTGATAAAGGATACTGATATTTTACAACACTTATTTTGCTAAAAGATAATTTGAAAAATTAAGAAAAGCTTATGCCAGCTTTGTTTAGTAATGTACAATTTCGGTTGTTTTGAAAGAAAATAAAGTATTATATTAAAACAAACAAAAAAATAGGAAAAGATGATTAATTACGCTTTTACCTCAGAAATGCCACCAAAAATGTACTGAAATTACACCCTAAAAATGAAAAGGGTAGACAGATCTGTCTGCAAATTTTAAAAATGTTCTTTATTTTTTGACATTTAACAGTTTAATTGTTGGTATCAATGTAATAAGCATTGAGTTCTCTACCCGAATTTCAAAATTCAAGGCCCCGGGGTCAGGGGTTATATTGTAAGGGCGGGGCATTAAAGAAATACAGGAATATAAAGTGAAAATGTGTTGATTTTTTTTAAGAATCATGTTCTCTGCTGCTGGGTATTAAACAAGCTAACTTTATACATGTACATAGTTATGATGATGAAGGGCGTATCTTCTATAACTGTGAATTTCATGGCCCCAGGCCCTGGGTTAGGGATTCTGGTGTTGGAGTGTTGTGGTTCTATTAATTATATAGTGAAAATACATGATTTTCATAAGTTTTCCCTTCTGCTGCTCGATATTTAACCTACTAAAAGCATACAACACTGTAATAAGAATGGGTGCCTATTCTAAATTTGTGAGTTTCATAGCCCCTGAGTTTTTGGTTCTAGTGTTTTTGATAATAGGCAAAAAGCATTAGTTTCTCAAATAATCTTCTTCAATGCTGCTTGGTATTAAACAAACTAAAAAGAACCCAAATTATTTTTATGTGTTTTATCAAACATGCATTTTTTTAAAATTCTGTTCAGAGAGCTCAAAACCACCTTCCAGTCATGGAACGAAAATCATTAAATAGTAATATTACTCATTTAATTGCGTTTTACAAAGCAAAGATGTCCAAGAATTATAACCTGTATATAATTTTCCATTTTGCTACAACAATATAGCCATTGGAAAAAAAATACCAGAAAGGTACTTCTTTGTCACAAAATATGCATTTTAGAGACCTCATTTAAAGGAATGATGAAAGATCCATAAAATGAGTTGCCGAAAAGATCGTTCAAAACCAGAAAACTCAAATATCAATAAATGAGTGTCCTGTTGTTAGCTCACCTGAGCCGAAGGCTCAAGTGAGCTTTTCTGATCACATTTTGTCCGGCGTCCGTCTGTCTGTTCGTAAACTTTTCACATTTTCGACTTCTTCTCAAGAACGGCTGGGCCAATTTCAACCAAACTTGCCACAACGCATGGTTGGGTAAAGGGGATTCAAGTTTGTTTAAATGAAGGGCCATGCCTTTTTCCAAGGGGAGATAATTATGAATTAGAGAAAAATTAATGGCATTTTTAAAAAATCTTCTTCTCAAGAACCACTGGGCCAGGAAAGATGAAACTCATGTGGAATCATCCTCAGGTAGTGTAGATTCAAATTTGATCAAATCATGACCCCCGGGGCTAGGGTGGGGCCAAAATGGCCGACCCAAGTCTTACATAGGAATATATAGGAAAAATCTTTAACAATCTTCTTCTCAAGAACCAATGGGCCAGGAAAGATGAAACTCATGTGGAATCATCCTCAGGAAGCATAGATTCAAGTTTGTTCAAATCAAGACCCCCGGGGCTGGGGTGGGGCCAAAATGGCCGACCCAAGTTTTTCATAGGGATATATAGGAAAAACTTTTTCTTCTCAAGAACCACTGGGCCAGGAAAGATGAAATTCATGTGGAATCATCCTCAGGTAGTGTAGATTCAAGTTTCTTCAAATCATGATCCCCGGGGCTAGGGTGGGGCCAAAATGGCCGACCCAAGTTTTAAATAGGGATATATAGGAAAAATCTTCTTCTCAAGAACCACTGGGCTAGGAAAGATGAAACTTATGACTCATGTGGAATCATCCTCAGGTAGTGTAGATTCAAGTTTGTTCAAATCATGACCCCCGGGGCTAGAGTGGAGAAATATATGGGAAAAATTTTTAAAAATCGTCTTCTCAAGAACCACTGGGCCAGGAAAGATGAAACTCATGTGGAATCATCCTCAGGTAGTGTAGATTCAAGTTTGTTCAAATCATGACCCCCGGGCCTAGGGTGGGGCCAAAATGGCCGACCCAAGTTTTACATAGGAATATATAGGAAAAATCTTTAAAAATCTTCTTCTCAAGAACCACTGGGTCAGGAAAGATGAAACTCATGTGGAATCATCCTCAGGTAGTGTAGATTCAAGTTTGTTCAAATCATGACCCCGGGGCTAGGGTGGAGCCAAAATTGCCGACCAAAGTTTTACATACGGATTTATAAGGAAACCTTTTAAAATCATCTTTTCAAGTACTTCAAAGCTATGATTAATGATATTAATATGGAATCATCTTCAGGTAGTGTAGATTCTAGTTTGTTCAAATCATGAACCCCTGGGGGTTAAAATTTAAGCCCCCCCCCCCCCCAGTAAACTTTCAGTTCTGATCTGATATGTGCTTTTTCCTAGCCAATGTGCTCAGGTGAGCGCTGTGGCCTCTGGGCCTCTTGTTTTTAAACAAATTTTAAACCTCTTTAAGAATTCAGAGCAAAATCTATGTTCGTTAAAAGACACACGTAACACTGGCAGAAATTCAGAATTTTCAATATATTAGCTGAAAAGTTTGCATTTAGAACAGGTATTTCCATGCGATATGTTGCGTTTGAAAAGAGATACACTGTTTAAAATACAGGGTATGTCCTTCGTTTATTCAACAACCTTTGTAATTCTAAGGTTATTTGTGAAATTTGACACCATCCCTCGTTCTTTAAATCAGGGTGCAACCACTATTTTCTTCCTTGTTGATAATTTATTGACTTGTATCAATATGAAGAAGGTGGCGATAAATTCTTATATCTTCGTCTGTCTTCTGTATGGAGTGTCTGCGTTTTGTAAGTAGATTTTCTAAATTTATGCTAACACGGAACTTGTCCCATTATCCGACGATATGGTATGAAAAAAAACTGTGAAGGATTACCAGACATCTGGTGTGCCATCCATAGAAAAAATGTATTTATTGCTAAAAAAAAAAGGAGAGTTCTCTTGTGTTAATTTTTCAAAACTCCTTTCCCTGTTGAAAAAAATTTAGGGATTGCAATCGATTGCAGAATTGCTAATCGGCTAACCGCAAAACGTTCAGACCATATAACCGGTTAGTCGTATCAAGATATACATTTTGACATTTTCTTTTCATAAACACTAAAAGGCTAAAAAAAATGTTAGAAGTTACATTCTGTTAATTATTTTCATCGGGGAATTTCATGTACATAAGAGTATATTTTATTTCAATTCCAATAGAAAAGAAATATTTAAGAAAACCATGAACTTTGCTTGAGAAATTAGACAGTTATAATTTTCCAATGCAGATGTTTTAAAAAGTTAATTCTGCTTTATTACCATAATCAGAACTAGCCTTTGTCTGAACTCTCACTTTATTTACAATTTACAAAGTTCTTTGTACACATTTAATACAATAATTTAATAGATATAGGCAAATTTTAGACATATTATAATTAAAAATGCATAACGGTGATGTTTTTAATATCATTGAAAAAATCAACGACATTGGTAACGACAATATGTCAAAAAACAGTTATTACATGTAACACTTTACGAATTGACCAATTACTCTCTATCTGGAGAGCTATAATTACGTCCAAATAATATTTTTAATTATGAGATGTGTAAAAACACTAAATAAAAATCTATGCAGCTCTTTCTTTTCTATAAAAAAGAAAGGATTTTAAGGAAACTGTGCTCAGATTTACATGTATTTTATTTTTTCCGAATAACTGATTACGGATTTTCTAACCGATTAGAATCGTTCCGACCGATTAATCGATTAACCGGTTACAAATTGTCATCCCTAAAATATCTTTAAATAGGTTTATATGGGATCATCAATTTAGATATTGTATGTGAATTTTTAAAGCGGGTTTCATATTTTTGCGGCCATGGCGCAAACAATGATACATCCTCTAATAAATAAGTTATAAATATTATTAAGAACAGATATCTGTAATGCTTATTTATGATAACAACTCCAATGTTCAGTTTTAAGCCAACTTTTTGAATAGGTTTATTTTTGAACATGTAATTTTTTGGAAGTTATTAATTTTAAGATTGTCCCCCTTGAGCCCCGTGGGGATCCGGGTTAGAATAGGTCCTCAGTACCCCCTTGCTTGTTGTAAAAGGCGACTAAATGGGGCGGTCCTTCGGATGAGACCGTATTAACCGAGGCCCCGTGTCACAGCAGGTGTGGTACGATAAAGATCCCTCCCTGCTCAATGGCCCTGAGTGCAGAGCATAGGCCTAAATTTGCAGCCCTTCACCGGCAATGGTGACGTCTCCATATCAGTGAAATATTCTGGAGAGGGAAGTTAAACAGTATACAATCAATCAATCAATGTCCCCCTTGATGCTGAGGGCTTTGTTTTCGTTTAAGCAAACAGGTTGGACAATTTTTTAAATTTTTTATACATTAAAGACTATCATAATGGCGACTCTTTCGTTTACAAGTGCCTTATTGAAAGTTTAGTAAAGACAGCTGAAAGATGTATAGTAGAGCTGAATAAAAACTCTCAAATTGATCTTTGCTTGGCATCATTGTCTTTCTCTAACATTAAATGAATTTATTTAAGTTCAAATATGGATTTCCAATAGTAAGTTATTATAATTATAACAAGAAGTCAGTGAACGAATGTTCACTAGTCAAGTCCCCGCTCTGCGTGTGAATCTACACTCTCGCGTGCATATACGCATACAAAAATATGTTTCATAATATGGCATGCCTAGACAAAGACTATGCTTACTAGTTATTGTCAGCTGCAAATAGAGTTTTCTCAGCAAGTACCTATCGCTGATACTTGAAATTTTAGCAAATTCTTTCGTTGGGCATGCTATAAGGTGGGGCTTTTTTCTTTGTGCAAATCCAATGTCAAAATATTGTTTACATGTAACTGTGTGTCTATATGTACAAAAGTACAAATATATAGACACACAAATAAACAGTAGAAATTGGATTTGCACTTAAAAAAAAACAAGCATCAGCGATGAGTAGATACTGAGAAAATTGGGGGTAAAATTTGATACATGTACAATAAATAGACAGATGCATGGATAAGCTGGAATTTGACATTGGACTTGTACGAAAATATATCCCATGATATGGTATGCCTAGTCAAAGATTGTGCTTAAATTTCATGCATCAGCACAAAAATGTTGACTAGAAAACTGCGACAAAAATTTGTTACGGAGAGACCCACAGATTAACAGGAACCTGACATTGGATTTGAAGAAAAAATGTATCCCATTAAATGATCCATGACATGCAAGGGGTGTGCTTAAATTTCAAGCATCAGCGATAAGCAATTGATGAGAAACCTGCATCGAAAATTTGTCACGGACAGAAAAACAGACACGCAAGGTTAAATCCCTCTCCTTCGGAGCGGGAGTATAAATATATTAACTTCTTACCTGCTGCATTAATATTTTGAGGATGTTTTTAACGTAAAATGTTTGCTATGTTGGTTTGAAAAAATTCTAAAAATATATAAATGAAATGCTTTAATATTTTATTAATTAATATACTGAAAACAATTTTTTGATTTACGGGAAATGATATCCTAACCTTTTTATTAAAAAAATGATTTAAAGAACATTTGTTTTATGTTGTTTAATGTCCCTCTCGGAAACTCTGTCACTCATTTGAAGACTCAACAGTTTGCCAGTAGAGGGCAGCATTTTTCCTACACTAGGTAAAAGTCATTTACCAGCTACTACTGCGACACGGAAACTCGATTCATACGGTCTCATCTGAAGGACAGGTCTCCACGTCCCAAAGTGGGATTCGAACCCGCGACGTAAAGATCAACTATCAACTCTTTACTTCACGATTCTTGACGCCCCTACAACTGCGCCATGCGGGTGACGTTACACAATTTTGAATTAAAAAGAACGAAATTTGGTGACACTTATCTTAGTGTAAAAAAGTCATCAGCATTGTTTTGTATAAGAATTATTTAAAGCAAGTTATGTTCTTACAGAACATGAAGGGCAAAGAAATTATATTAAATGTTTTTTCACTCTCTGATGAAATGTTAAAAGAACAGCCTTGCACAAAAACAGAGCCATGACTTATCCTTCACCCACATGTCTTGTGTATTTGTGACAAAACATTTAAATGTACGTATGATTGTAGGCACGTTTACACAATTATTCTCAAGGTAACTCTGTAGCATTAATAACGGATATTTGAGTGATACCGCATTAAATTTGATAGGTACAGGTGTACTTGTCCTTCCTTTAATTGTTCAATGCATTTGTATCGTTCTTTAAAAAAACATGGACATAAACAATCCGTTTCAAAAAGAAACAAATTGTTATCTTTGACGTTTTCATTGAAAAGCTTAACAGACGGTCCATTTCTGGAAATGTTCCATATTCTGTACAAGTTCTTTAGCACTAAAAATTATCAAACTTCCCTGAGTGTTTCGCACACGTATAAATAAATGTTTAAAATCATTGCAATTTGAAATCTTGAACTTGTGTTTAGGATTATTTATTACCTACAGATGTCTGAAATGAATTTATTTTTAGACTTGAAGGGTACTTAACTCGAATAATTAATGCCTGGATTATTATATATTTTTATTTGATTTTTATTTATATAATAAACTATTCATTATTAATTATCCTTGTTAATAAATTGTTGATGTTTTTTAAAGCAATGGAATGTCCAGGCGGCGCAACCTCGAAGATAACGGTTTTTTTCTGTCTATAAACTGTATAACTAAAAAAATCAAAGTATTCCTTATTACCGTCTTCCTTGGAAGACGGTATTGTATAGTTGAAGTTTTTTTACAGTCTTGGGACTATGCACTTCCTCTCTTTTGTGATTGGTAGAAATTGCATGATGAGAAAATTTTCAATTATTTCATTGGTTGAAATGCTGTTCAAGACACGGGAGATAACTTTCTGATGATCTATTTTTCGTACGACTTAACAATTTTGCAAGATTTCCAATCTTAAAAAAATGACAAAACGAACAACAAAATCACCAGTAATTATTTCTTAATAACATAATATTTTATATAGCAATAAATAAAAAGGTCTCTTTAATTTCATTATAAATAAAATTTGATAGTTATTGCTTGCAGGCTTTACAATTTGTTATTATTCTTTTCCCCTTTCTTGTTTGAAGAGTGAATGGGAATCAGCCGAGGTTTGCCGAAAGCTCTCGGCCAGTCAAAGTTTACGGAGATGACCGAGCGATATCCATGGTAGGGCTAATGCCCGTAAAAAAGCTAATTTAGAAATTCAAAATCAAGAAATTCAAAAGAATTATACGGCCTGTTAAGTGTAGATCTGTTTACTGTTTAGAATTGTTGCTAAAGACGGTAAGCTTTTTTGAAAAGCTCTACTTGTATTTACATAGTATCTATTCCACCAATCCAAGTGCTAGATGCCCCGATTCTTGAATGTATTTGCCCCGCCCTGCACGTGTTTTTTTAACCGCGCCTTTCGATGAACCAGTACATAGATGGAGAAATAAAGAGCATTGAATATTTGTAATTTTATCTCGAACAAAGACATTGAATTGTAAATATTATTGTAATAACGCATGAGTAGATTAACGGCATTTTTGGATGACAATTGCCCCTTTAGTTTTTAGCCGGGCTTATTGCTCAAAGAGCAATTGCCGGCTTATGTGATCCTGTTCAAGGCAGGATGTTGACCCCATAGTCGCCATTTTAAAGTTACGTGCAAAAATATAGTTCTTACTCTCAACACCTTTTGAGATAATACAAACTCTAAATTAAGCAACAGAAATAAAACGAAGTTTTATCTATATAAATAGACATTAGTAGTAATGACTTTGAAAACTTCGTAAGTCAAAGAACATAGTTCATAAGTGTAAGGATTTTTGATAATAAGTGTTACCATAGTTCTCTACACATACGAGGTAAAGCAGGAGAGGGAACCAGACTGGCCTGTTTGTTTACATTCAGCTGCGGTACCAGATTAATTCTGATTCTGACAAAATCGGACCGTGGTATTAGTATTTAAAAACTCACTGTCAGTGTCTTATCATTTATATTGATAGTTTTAAAATAATTTTTCATCAGAATATAAACGTGATTCATATAAGAAATCCATTCTACTCTGTAAATGAGCCCGGCTCTCTGTACTTCTGTGTAACTTTATTTTAAATTTATTTTTTGATTTCATGACGATGATCAATAGATTGGCTTGCGTGACAATTTTATTTTATGCATAATCGCCTTCATGCAAATTGTCACACAACCCAATCGATTGATCACATCATGAAATCGACTTATAAGACAGTTTTATTCCTTAATTATACCTAAAAATTTGCAATTTTAGCCCCTTTCTACAAGTTCTATGAAATTCATAGTAACTTTCATGCAATGTCCAGACAGTTTAGGAGTTTAAATGACGTCAGAAAAAGATAGGTGGATTTCCTTTTCAAAAAACATTTCCCCCAGGGAAATAAATGGCATAGACCTAGGAAATATTTCAGTGGCCCATTGAAAAATAAAATGCTTTCAAAGTACTCATTTTTGAAGTACCTAAAGAGATAAAAGAGACGAGAAATGTAAAAGTTAATATCGATTTGTGGTAAGTCAAAGTTTGTCACATAGATAACTGACGTTGATCATGTGTGATAGATACAGTATGGCACGCTGACAAGCAGATATGCTGTTATAATTAAGTTAAAGTCTTTCACCACGTATCTAGATCTATTTACATAATCATATGCCTTGAAATTATCTGTTCATGGCATTTTAAAATAAAGACAAGTTTAAATCTCCACTTAACTCCAAGGAATCTCAAAACAGTATGACATTCAAGTCTGGACACGACATAGTCCAGACTTTTTACTACCATTTCTAATTACGATATCCAAAATATTTTAATATCAGTTGGTGGGATTTCTTAGCAGTATTTCATGGTCTCACGTTGAACTCACAAACATCTCCACTTCTAAAGATATGAAGTCCTGAAACTCAAAATCCCATGGGAGAATGGTGGGATTTTCAGTCCCACCAACTATCCCACCATTCTCCCATTGGAGAAAAAATGTCAGATGGGATATTTTCTTTCTGTGGGATTTTTTCTCCCACAAATTTGTTCAAATGGGATAAATCCCACGGATATTGACAATGAATTATTTTCTCCAATTCATTATTACAGTAGGAATATATTCTATATATCATGATGAGATATTTGTCATTGTCATAATTTAAGGGATATTTTCCATGTTTCACAATAAATGGGAGATATAGTTTGATATAGTTTTATAAACATAAAATTCAAAGAATTAATTTTATCGCATATGTCATTCAAACTTTTCGAACTACCCTCGTACTAACCCACGGTATGTCTTCAAATCAGGGAAAATAAGTCAGTCTCAAGTAATATTTTTAAAGGAAATTGGGAAAATCACATAATACTATGCATTTTCTTAACATTTATTTAAGGATGTATCCAGGCTTTTGACGAAATTTGCATTATTCTGATACCCAGGGGCCTTGAAGTTAACAATTATGGAAGACGGACTGTTGCTCATCAAAGCTACATAGGGGATTCATTTGCATAACACAGGAGGAAGGGCGATTATCTTTATAGAATTATCGCATTTTTACTTTCTAAAACCCCGCCCTATCACTACAAGTAGATCCCCTGCCCCTGAGGCCTTGAATTTCACAACAGTTTGACTGCTTTAAGTGCTGGAGTAAAGATTTATTTTAAGATTGGATTTAATTGAGTTGTTTTACGCCAATCCCTCAGGGGATAGGGACCATGAAATTTACCTTCATTTTTTGTTCCCTTTTAAACAATATGTTTTATGCTAAAGTTGAAATTTGTCGAGGGGTTGTAGATAAGAAGCTAAATATATTCAAATAATATTACACGACGGCGGACAAAACGGATAACAACAGCATTAGGTACCGGAGTCAAACTCAAAGGTAAAAGTTGTTAATATCCAATGAAAGGTCATCTCATAAGGATTACTTATATGTGAAGTATGAAAGCCCTAGCGTTTACCATTCAAAAGGTTTGGCCAAGGTTAAAGTTTATTTTTTCATAAGAACGACAATCTCCGAGGTCCGTGGCCATACATCGGCCAATCCTTGAAATATATGTTGATGATTGGTTGCCTATGAGGAGCGATGTAGGTCATCGGTAGGAACATTGCTTATTTTTAACTATAAATTATTTTATACCGATGACCCCAACAGATTCGCCAAATGGCATCAGTCACCGTTCGATTACTACACGTGTCCGACCGGCAACCACTCCATGCCATTTTTATATTAAAAAAATGCATTGGTTTCTCATCGTATACCCCATCGCTGAATAATGTGACTGATACTTAAGCAATGATATTGTTTAAGATTGAAGAAAAAAAGATTGATATTTCAAATATCTTACTTTTACACTTTCAGACAACCTGGGACTTGGGAAAGATGTGAAAGTTAGCGCTCATTCCCTATCAGGAAGTTCGCACTATGAAACAACGAAACAGATAACAGATGGCAATACTTTTGACACGTGTTCAAATTTCAGTGGATATTCTATTTCTATCGACGTAGACTTGCGGAAAAATTATAGCATCAAATCTGTACGAATAACATTTGAAGGTATTACTGATAAAAAAATACAAATACCATATTCTGTCCTTTTATAGATTATATCTATATTTACCGTCAATAAAAACGCAACACCCTAATTTTAGGGTTAATATTATGTACAGGATATATCTATGTACCAAAAAAGCAAAGTCATCTTTAACCTTGCTAAATCAGTTTTTTGACGGATGAATGATTTTCATTCCATTACCGGAAGTTGATTTTTAGCCCTCTTATCAGAAATCAAATATTAGCAATTTTGATAAAATATTTGACAATATTTTGGTTTTTAAGGTTTTGTACCTGTTTATCATAAGTATTGTACTAAAATCCCTGGAATATATATATCTTTCTTTTCCGAATGTGATACCTGTATGTCCTCAAAATTACCTAAAGCTCGCATTTCATTGCTAATGCTGGAAATTCTCAAAATAAAGAAAAAAGAGAGCTACAGATGCAAATATAAGCTACATAACGCCTTCTCGGGCTCATGTGTTTCAAAAACATGAATGACAGTTCATTGACCAGAAGTCTAAGGGTTACTACACTGCGCCAAATTAGAGAACATTCGACCTCAGTATCTGAAGAATAGGCAATTAAAAATGACCAAGAATATTTATTTCGCTCAGATAAGACATTGATAAACCTAATGCAAGGTTGAAATCGGACTGCGTACACTGTATGTTGTACATGGAGGACTAGCATGTTTTGATTAAATGTTCTGAAGGCGGATGTTCTATTTAAATGTTTAATATCTGTAAAGAGGGCTAAAAAATCAACTTTCGGTAATGGAATGAAAACCATTCAACTATTGAATAACTGATTTGGCAAAGTAAAAAATGTCATTATTTGTTTGGTACTTAGTTATATCCCGTGTATAATTTTTGTCCCCCGCTTTCGCGAAAGCGAGGGGACATTAAATGTCATTCGTCTGTCCGTCACAAAAACTTTAACCTTGCCCATAACTTGATTTAGTGGAGCTATGACTTTCATATTTCACATGTGTATTCCTTGTGACAAGACCTTTCTTCGGGTACAACCAAATTTGACCTTTTGACCTTGGAGTTTGACCATTTTACACAAAAATTCCAAACTTTTACTTTGGCCATAACTTTTGAATAGTAGGTACTAGGACTATCATATTTCATATATATATTGTTTGTGGCAAGACTTTTCATTGGATAACAACAGCCTTGACCTTGAAGATTTACGTACTATGAATAAACTTTAATATTGACCATAACTGTTGAAAGGTGAGGACTAACGCTTTTGTACTTCACATATGTAATCCTTTTGGAAAGATCTTTCATTGAATACGAACAACTTCTACTCTTTGACGTTGACCTTGGAATTTTAACTACTTTTTAAAAACCTTAACCTTGGTCACAACTTTTAAACAGTAGATATTAGGACTTTTATATTTCACATATTCATTTCTTGTGGCAAGATATTTCATTGGGTACCAACAACCTTGACCTTTTGACCTTGACCTTAAAGATTTTCGTACTTATGAAAAAACTTTAACCTTGACCATAACTTTTGAACGGTGAGGACTAAGGCTTTCGTACTTCACATATGTAATCCTTTTGAGAAGACCTTTCATTGGATACCAACAACTCTTTCCTTTTGACCTTGACATTAGAGTTTTAACTACTTTTTAAAAAACTTTAACTTTGGTCACAACTTTTGGACGGTAGATACTAGGACTTTTTGTCCCCCGCTTTCGCGAAAGCAAGGGGACATTAAATCTCATTCGTCTGTCTGTCCGTCTGTAAGTCTGTCAGTCTGTCCGTCACAAAAACTTTAACCTTGCCCATAACTTTTGATTTAGTGGAGCTATGACTTTCATATTTCACATGTATATTCCTTGTGACAAGAACTTTCTTTGAATACATCCAAGTTTGACCTTTGACCTTGGAGTTTGACCCACTTTTACAGAAGAATTTTAAACTTTTTCTTCGGCCATAACTTTTAAATGGTAGGTACAAGGGCTTTCATATTTCAGATATGTATTCTTTGTGGCAAGACCTTTCATCAACAGCCTTGACCTTTTGACCTTGACCTTTGAGATTTACGTACTTATGAAAAACTTTAACCTTGACCACTTCTTTTGAACAGTGAGGACTAAGGCTTTCGTACTTCACACATGTAATCATTGTGAGAAGACCTTTCATTGGATACCAAGAACTTTTACCCTTTGACCTTGACCATGGAGTTTTAACTACTTTTAAAAACTTTATCCTTGGTCACAACTTTAAAACAGTAAAACTAGGTCTTTTATTTCTCATATATGTATTCTTTATGATAAGACCTTTCACTGGATACCAACAACCTTGACCTTTTGACCTTGTCCTTTGAGATTTACGTACTTATGAATAAACTTTAACCTTGACAATAACTTTTGAACGGTGAGGGTAGGGCTTTCTTACTTCACATATGTAATGCTTGTGAGAAGACCTTTCTTTGGATACCAAGAACTTATACCCTTTGACCTTGACCATGGAGTTTTAACTACTTTTTAAAAACTTTAACATTGGTCACAACTTTTAAACAGTAGATACTAGGTCTTTTATTTTTTCACATATGTATTCTTTGTGGCAAGACCTTTCACTGGATACCGACAACCTTGACCTTTTGACCTTGATCTTTGAGATTTACGTACTTATGAAAAATCTTTAACCTTGACCACTACTTTGAAACGGTGAGGGTAGGGATTTCGTACTTCACATGTGTTATCCTTGTGAGAAAACCTTTCATTGGTTATCAACAACTTTGACCCTTTGATTTTGACCTTGGAGTTGACCTACTTTTAAAAAAACTTTAACTTTGGCCATAAGTTTTTAACGGTCAGGAGTAGGGTTTTCATCCTTCAAAAAAAATCAACTTCAATGATAATTTCTAAATAAATGACATATGATAGGGTGTTCATATTAGACACAATATGTC
Organism: Saccostrea glomerata; assembly: GCA_003671525.1. NCBI lineage: Eukaryota > Metazoa > Mollusca > Bivalvia > Ostreida > Ostreidae > Saccostrea > Saccostrea glomerata. The sequence continues at coordinate 347,000 of PRKT01000397.1, forward strand.
ATAAAAAATAACATCTCACCCACAAAGACACCGAAAGCGGGGGACCACATCTCTTTAAATTTGCTTGTATATTTCACATACTAGTATGTATTCTTTGTGGAAAGTCCTTTCATTGGGTATCAATAACTTCGACCTTTTGACCTTGACCTTAAAGATTTACGTACTTATGAAAAAACTTTAACCTTGACCATAACTTTTGAACAGTAAGGGCTAGGGCTTTCATACCTCACATATGAAATCCTTGTGAGAAAACCTTTCATTGGATATCAACAACTTTGACCCTTTGATCTTAACCTTGGAGTTGACCTACTTTTAAAAAACTTTTTACTTTGGCCATAACTTTTTAACGGTCAGAATTAGGGTTTTCATCCTTCAAAAATAATCAACTTCAGTGTTACTTTCTAAATAAATGACATATGATACGATGTTCATATTACACACAATATGTCATAAAACATAACATCTCACCCACAAAGACACCGAAAGCGGGGTACCACTTTGAATTTGCTTGTTCACCCTAAAATTAGAGTGTTGCGTTTTCATTGACCGTGAGTATATGTTTATCCCAGTTTTGTATATATTTAACTAGGACTTTTATTTCGATTGAGCACAAGCACTTTAGACTCGATGTATTTTTTAAAAATAATTATATTTTAAAAAAGCCAATTTAATTTTTTCTCATAATATAAAAAAGAAATATCTTTTCCAATTTCTTTTAGGAAATTTTTCCAAAGAAAGAGTTACAGTAGGATACTATGATCTTTATTATAATAAATGGCCTTTCACCGTCTACAAGGTATATGTCGCTGATAAACAAAATACAACAGAATTCAATATTCAGCGTGATTCAGCTCGCATATACATTCAGATGTGGGAAGACTTCATGACTAATTTTGATTTTGATATAAAGCTGTGTGAGCTAGAAATATACGGTACGTTACATGTAAATATGTATAATGTGCTTACTACTACTTTTTTATACGCATCAATGACACGTCAAGTATTTTTAGGCCACCTGAGTAAACTAAGGTGACCTATTGCTATCTGTTTTCGTCCGTCGTCGTGCCTCGTGCGTTGTGCGTTAACATTTGAACATTTTCAGCTTCTTTTCTGCAACTACTGAACCAATTTCAACCTAATTTGGCTCAAAGCATCTATGGGTTAAGATGAACAACAATTGTGAATTTCATGATCCCTGCCCCCCTGGGGCCTGAGGGATGGGGCCAAAACAACTAAAATTAATGCAATCTTTAAAAATCTTTTTCTTTACTCCTGGACATCAAGCAGTCAAACTGTTTGCATGATTGTAATCAGCATTGAGTCTTCTACCAAAATTGTGAAATTCATGGCCCCTAGGGTCAGGGGTTCTTGTGCTAGGGTGGGGCTAAATAAGTATATATTAAAAATGCATTATTTCTTTGAAAAGCTTCTCTGCTCCTGGTTATTAAATAAACAAACTACGTACATAGTTATGATGAGGAAGAGTGCCTCTACCAAAATTGTGAATTTTATGGCCCCAGGATCAGGGGTTCTGGTGTTAGGGTGGGGCTCTACTGATTATATAGGGAAAATACATGAATTCTTTGAAAATCTTCTTCTCTGATCCTGGATATTAAATAGACTAACTAAGTGCATATTTATGATAAGCAGGAATGTCTCTACCAAAATTGTGAATTTTAGGGCCCAAGGGTCAGAGGTTCTGGTGTATAGTGAAAATACATGAATTCTTTGAAAGTCTTCTTCTCTGCTCCTAGGTATTAAATTAACTAACTAAGAACATAGTTATGATGAGCAAGAGTACCTCTACCAAAATTGTGAATTTTATGGCCCAAGGGTCAGGGGTTCTGGTGTTAGGGCGGGGCTTTATTGATTATATAGTGAAAATACATGAATTCTTTGAAAATCTTCTCTGCTCCTAGCTATTAAATAAACTAACTAAGTACATAGTTATGATGAGTAAGAGTACCTCTACCAAAATTGTAAATTTTATGGACCGAGCGTCAGGGGTTCTGGTGTTAGGGCGGGGCTCTATTGACTATACATGTATAGTGAAAAACATTAAAACTTTGAATATTTTCTTCTTGTGCTGGGTATAAAGCAGATGAACAACCTATATAGTTATGAGGAAAGGCCCTTACCTTCAAGAATTGTGAATTTCAAGGCCCCATGGTTAGTTGTACCATAGAGGGGGGGGGGTGTACTTATATACTGAAAATGAATGAATTGTTTGAATTCTGATCCTTGGTATTAATCAAATATTTTTGAAAAGCAAGGATGCCTTTTCAAAAATTGTGCAATGTGTGGATCTAGGCCTAAGGGTCAAGGGTTCATGTGAGGTAGGGGCACTACTGATTATTGCTTATGTAATGATAAGTTGAAATGTATTTTTTGTACCTCTGCCTTGCCTATGGGTATTAAGTAACCAAACTAAGCAACTAATAAGTGTATAGTTATGATGATCAATGATGCCGTTAAAATTGTGTATGCCATAGCATCTGGCTTAAAACATGAATCAAATTCAATCACTGGAAAGTTGTTGCATAATGCAATGAGTCTAAGAGATGTTAAGTGAACTCAGATATACTTGTAAACTAAAGTTTGAATTACACGTACACATTTACATTATTTTTCCTGTTTAACAAAGTATAACATGTACGTGTTCTTGTAAATGTTTTAATTGCAAATATATAATTTTTATGCCCACGTAAACGAAGTTTTGGGAGTACATAGTTTTTGTCGTGTTCGTCTGTCTGTCTCTCTGTCTGTCTGTCTCTCTGTCTGTCTGTCCGCAGAAACTTCAACCTTGCCCATAACTTTTTTTTGTCGAGCTATGACTTTCATATTTCACATGTGTATTCCTTGTAACGAGACCTTTCTTTGGGTACCACCAAATTTGACATTGACCTTAGAGTTGAACCCATTTTTACACAAAAATTCCAAACTTTTAGTATGACCATATCTTTTGTACATTACTTCACATATGTATTGTTTTTGAAAATACCTTCATTGGATACAAACAACCTTGACTTTTTTACCTTGGAGATTTCCGTACTTGTGAAATAACTTTAACATTGGCCATAAATTTTAAATGGTAAAGGATATGGCTTTGATTCTTTACATATGTAATCCTTGTGAGACGATCTTCCATTGGAACCACGAACTTTGACCTTTTAACCTTGGAGTTTGAATTACTTATAAAAAGCGAACCTTGACCATGATTTTTAAAGGGTTAGATTTTGTGCTTTCATACTTTACATATTTAATCCTTGTGACAAGACCTTTCATTTGATAACAAGACCTTTGAACCTTTGACCTTGGAGTTTGACCTACTTTTTACAATTTTAAACCTTGGACATAACTTCTGAACGGTCAAGGCTAATAGATCTTCCATACTATACATATGTTTTTCTTTGTGGCTGGACCTTTCATTGGATAACCTTTTGACCTTGCAGATGTCCGTACTTTTGAAAAAAAAACTTTAACCTTGGCCATAATTTTTGAACGGTAAAGGATAGGGCTTTCATTTTTCACATATATAATCATTGTGAGAAGACCTTTCATTGGATATCAAGACTTTGACCTTGGAGTTTGACATACTCTTTAAAATCTTTAACTTTGGCAGTAATTTTTGAACTGTTGATGCTAGGACATTCATTCTTACCATATTCCATATATAATCTTTGTGACAAGGCGTAATTTTAGGTACAAATAACCTTGATCCTTTGACTTTGACCCTGGAGTTTAAACTTTAAAAAAACCGTTAACCTAGGCCATAAATTTTAATCAGGTGGTGCTAGGGTTTTATATTTTACATACATTTGTATTTCTTGTGAGAAGGCCTCACTTTCGGTATTCTAATGTTTGATTTATATAAATTTGAGAAAATTTTAATTTCGGTGTGTTGCCATACGGGGGCACCAGTGTTTCACAAACACATCTTGTTTTTTTTTTTTTAAATTACATGCCATATTAAATTTAACAAAATGGGTCGAACATGATTTCCAGTCCGATTCACAGGGTTCAAACGAGTAATCGGCACGTAACCACCTGCAATCCCAATATGCGGCAAAATAGCCTTATCACCTACAAAAAAGGTGTATACCTTTCTGTCGATTCAATAAACAAGAGCATGCTGTAAGAATGAGCAATTTGTAAAAGGATGTAATGAATTTAATAAAACTATTTCTCTCCGTTTGTTTCATTGAAATAATTGTGGGGGGATTATTTGCAAAAGTTTCGACGGATATTCCAAACATTACAAGAAACACACAACGGGCGTTACTGTTCGGCAGGGCATTTACTTAAGCCCACCTCTGATGTTATGGAGTTCCACGGTTGTTCTGCTTCAGATAAGTATTGGAATTTTGACCTCGAATATTGTTTGTTATCTTCATCAATTTATTGATAACTGAAAAAACAATAATTGACAGGTGGTGCATACATGCACTTGGATTTACAAAATTTATACATCATTTCTTGATTGAATGTTTACAACGATGTAATCATTACGACGTAAAATAATGACTGTGTAACTATTGTTTACCAAAATTGACACTTAGAAATATGTAGTAAAAATACAAAGCAATACCAATAAAAGCAATAGGATGGTAGGATATAAAGTTCTTAAAACTAGACTCATAACTTGTGAATAAAATGAAGGTATTTATGATATGGGGTAAACACTGCCTTGCGCAATGACGACGACTTCGATTAAAGGCTTGGTAGTTTCTTCGACAAGTTAAACGCAGATTACCCTTTATCAATAATATCTGTATCAAACAATAACCTGAGATGTACACTTTCAGAGCTAAACTAAGTAGAATAGAAATTCTTGCGACATTGTTGATTAAATGATTGTGTTTTGTACGTCCCATTCGAGAATTTCCACTCATATATAGAAGGCATCATATACCGATGAAGGGCTTCAAAGAAGAAGAATTGTTCTTAAGGCAAAAATCTGCCTCAAGTAAGAAATAAATGAAACATTCTCAAATAATACCTTAGAGTCTGTAAATGATAATACAATTTTTTTAGCGTTATTTTTTTTTTTAGTTTTTCATCCTTCTGTCGTTTAAAATGTGCATTGTTTTCTAAATAAAAGACATGACTTCACCTTATCCTATGGTGTCATAGGTTGACGTTACCCTAAATCTCCATATAGCACATTGAGCATTGATTTTTGTTGGGTTTTCTTTATTTTAAAGTTTCTTTTTCCTTTAGATTTTCATTTTAGCAATTATGCGAATTCTGGGCAATTAGAGACGTAAAATTTAATTTATACAAAGTTAATGTACTTAAGGATGTACAACACACCTATCCAAAATATTCCTGACTTTTAATTTTAGTTATTTTTGTATATTTAGTCATTGACTATATCTACTGCATGTATGCACACATGGGACAAAATCGTTCGAGTGGCTTTTGGACAAGAACTTCCAAAAGTTATCCCCTTTAGTTGTTTCCAAGGAGGGAATTTTTTAAACAATGAACTACTTAAACCTTGATTTTCAAAAAAGCCAGGTTAGATATAATGTCAAATTTCATTGACTTATTCCTTTAACCATTTAACACAAAAATATAATCATCTTTCTTGATATACATATCTATGGCAAGCCCTTTTACTATTTATTCGGAAAATAAATTTTATCTTAAAATTACAGAGATATCTCTCATTTTAGAGAGATATCTCTTAAAAAATAGAGATATCTCTCAACTTTAAGAGATATCTCTTATTCTTAAGAGATATCTCTATAAGAAAGAGATATCTCTTAAAGTTAGAGAGATATCTCTTTTTCTTTGAGAGATATCTCTTTCTCCTTGAGAGATATCTCTTTCGTGATAAGAGATATCTCTGAACGTTAAAGAGATATCTCTAATCGTTAAGGAGATATCTCTTTCAACTAGAGAGCTATCTCTTCCACCTAGAGAGATATCTCTTTCACTTAGAGAGATATCTTTCCAATTTAAAGAGATATCTCTTAAAGTAAAAGAGATATCTCTCCAAGTTTATCTTAAGAGATATCTTTCAAAGTGAAAGAGATATCTTTCAAAAGGGTCTAAAAGAGATATCTCTGAAGCAAAAAGAGATATCTCTTAAATGCAAAGACATTTCATGTTTATTTAAATTCCATTTAAAATGACTTCTCCCTTTAACGGAAGTAAACTTTTTATTCATTATTTCAAAAGCTGAGAAAATTCGGTCCAGAGTCTGTTAGTCTCGTCACGTGACTCGCGAGATTTTACGATAATTTTCACTTCCGGCAGGTGTTGTGTATCGAGTTCAGCATGTTTCTGGTTTACACAAAGCTTTCGGGGGGAAATTAAATAGTTTTACAAAGCCGAAGGCGAAGGGTTTTCCGACTTACGATGGATGAATTTCATGTCATAAAAAATTAGGTGCGAGCGTCCACCAGGAAAATTTCGATCGAAATACAGGTAAACAAATCAGAGAGTGTCATCCGTTTCTTGTTTATTTTGAGGGAAAATGAAGTGTTTTATTCTTAACCGAATGAATAGTTTCGAAATTATCTTTTGCCTTAATGTTTTAACAGATTTCTCCTGAATCCGAGATGTTATTATCAGCTGATTAAAGAGGAGGAGTTTTGTCATGGATGGGTACCAACGTCATATTTATGATATTGTGGCTGCATCACTTTTGTTTGGGTAATTTTTTTTTAATCAGGGACCTATATACTATTAGTATATAGGTCCCTGTTTTAATATACTTTTTAAAGTAAATTTTAACCTGCTTTGTATCTGCGGATTATTTTTTTGAGCATTAAATGTTTGTAGCAATTTAGATCTATTTCACAAGGATAAGATGTTCATATATTTTGCCATCTCTCTGCATAAAATTCAGATGACCATATTTCTCCCTTTAGAGAGTATGTTCCCTGTTTAATGAACATGGTTTATGGATTTTGGTCAATTTTTCTCTCTGTTCAAATTCGCCTGCATGGCACAATGGTAAGAGTGTCTGCTCTAGAGTCGCGAAATAAGGAGTTGATCCTTACATCATGAGTTTGAAACCCACTGTGGGATGTGGAGACCTTTCCTTGGGATGATACAGTATAATTGTGGCCCCTTGTTGCAGTAGAACAGGTGTTGGCACTAAAAAAGATCCCTTCCTGCTCAATCAGTCAATGGCCCTGAGTGCCGAGTATAGGACAAAATTTACAGCTCTCCACTGGTATTTCCATATGAGTGAAAAATTCTTAAGAGGAACGATAAACAATATACAATCAATCAATCTGTTTGTTCAATTTATTCCCTGATATTACACAACTGTATACACTAAAACTTATTTTATAGAGAGGTACAAGAGAACCAGTACGTGACAGATAAAAGATGCAGTTCCTAAGAGATCCAAAGTCGGCAGCACCTAAGACTAAACTGACTTTGAATTATCAGCATCCAAAATAATGCAAATCAAATACAGGTATGAAATTGATGAAACAAAATAAGTTCTAAGACAAGTATAAAATTTATTTTTAATAAGACAAAGCATATATCAAATGACTAATACATGTATACTTGTCAACATTGGCCATCTTTAAAAATATATTTGTTTGATGTACTCCTACCCACTTTTATCAATGTTGGTAGGTAGGTCGGTTGGTACCGGTAGTTTTTTTATGCCCTGCCAAGATTATGGCGTGGGCATTTAGTGTTTGTCATGTCTGTCTTCGGTCTTTCTGTCTTTCCGTCACACTTTGCTTTTAGCTCAGTTCAAAGCCCAGTTTCAAAGAAACTATACAGGATATTTCATCAAACTTTGCTGATAGATATTGATAAGAGCTATGCAACTGCATCAACATTTTTTATCCTTGACCTTTCCTTTGACCTTGACCACCCTTTTCTTAAATTTGTTTTTAGCTCAGTTTTAAACATACCATTCAAGATGGTGTTACAGCAAAACTCGGTTATAACGAAGTTGCTGGGTTCTATGAAATTACTTCGCTATATCCGTAATTTGTTATAATCATATAAGAAATTAATTGAATTTTTATAGCTGGAAATCCAAGATGACTTCGCTATACATGTGAATTCGCAATATCCGTGTTCGTACTAAACAAGATTTTCTGAATCAAACTTACCATACTGATGAGAGCTTTTCAACTGAAATGTTTCAAACATTTTTTGACCTTAGCATTTCTTTTGACCTTGACCTCAATTTTCCTAAATTAGTGTCAAACTTCATATGGTGATACTTTCTGATGTAAGCAATTCAACTGCATCAACATGACCTTCACCCTTTATTTGACCTTGACCTCACATCTCTGAAATTAGTGTCAAACTTTATATGCTGATACATAATGATGTAAGCAATTCAACTGTATCACTTTTCAAGATATACTGATCAAATTTCATACGAATTTTCATGTTGCATTACTAATATACTCGGCGGGCATTCCTGTCCTGTGGACATATTGCTAGTTTTTTTTTATGCCTTACAGTATTGAATAAATTGATAGCTGTCATATTTAAAGCCACAGACTCAGAAATCTGTTAATGTTTTCATTTAATTAGAAAGACTTTTTATTTATAAATTAAAAAGCATCCTAAAAAAATATGACACCTTATCTTTAAGAAAACATCTATGGAAATTAAGAAGGGGGGGGGGTTAAAAATTTTTAAGTGCCCCCAAAAAAAGATTGCAAATGGGTAGGGGCTATTTTAAAAGGTCGGTCAGAGTACATCAAACAAATCATTTTTTTTATTGTTGGCCTTGGAAGGGTGCCCTAAATATGAAAATGCAACAAATATTTTTTGTGTATAAAAAGGACAATTTTTATTCTGATTTTCTACTAAAATCATTGATAAAATTTAATGAAGAAAGTTAAGATTTGTATCAAATGAATAGATATTTGTAAGATTTATAACTCATTATTTGTCAGGCACCTTACTGTCCTTAGTCCTACATTATTATCAGTCGCACATACAACTATGGCCTATGTAATAATTCAAATTACATGTTACAGAAGCTTGCTAAATTACAGGTTTTTGTCTGTACATCTGGCAATCTTGGGACAATACTGGACGGTCTTAATTAAGAACTGATCCAGCATGAAGACCAGCCATGTGCCTCACCTGTCATGACATTATTAAAAGGCAAGTCTCCCTATAAGCAAAGAATCTGACAAAGCAAAACCTTCATCTAAAAAGATTTACATTTAATACTTATTTGATTGGTAGTTTTAATTATTTTTTTTCTTCTACGAAGCCTTTTATTTAGCATTTCTGAGTGCTGGTATATGATTGCCATACTTTCCAAAACATTTTTTTTAATGCTTTATTTTGAAGTTTTTTCCATATCCATATATATACACTATACACTGTACAAACACAAGACAATTTTCACCCACTCACCATCACAATTGCACACACTCACACAGTGCACTTTCTAAGCTTAAAAATAACGAGCTGTTTGTTAAACACTTATGCCCCCCTCCCCCCATATTGGAATTTTTTATCTAAGTCCAAAAAGGCATAACTCGGTCAAAAATGGTGCGATCATACCCAAAAGAGAACTTGACCTAGATATTTATCTGATAAATCTGTATACTAAATTGCATTTCACTATGTGCAACCTCTGCAAAGGAAATGAACGGAAACTGCAAGTAATTGGAATTTTTTTAAATCCAAGGGGCATAACTCTGTCAAAAAATGGCACGATGATCGTACCTAAAACAGAACTTGACCTAGATATTCATCTGATATACCTGTATACCAAATTCATTTCAGTGGCAATGGTTGTGAAGAAAATGAATGGAAACTAAATGAACTGACAGACAGCAGCAAAGCAATATGCCCCCCTTTCTTCGAAGGGGGGCATAATAAATGTACATATATGTAAACATATGACAATTTATCCAAATAACAGGTGTACCAAAATGTGTAGATATAAATTAACAAAAAATACAATTTAGATTTTTTTCATCACTTGTTGTACACATTATCATACAGGACCCATTTACTGAGTATTTTGTCCTTACATTAAAAAACTTTTTCACAACAATTTTCTATGTTTCTGTAATACTTAAATAACTTTACTGCATCAATAAATAATGGCTTACTTTCTGGTGATCTTGAATAGTAAATAAAATTTTTTGCAACTAATAAAAGAAAATTTTCTAAACAACTTCCTTCTATATTACCAAGTAAAACAGTTCTTTTGGATATTTTGTGATCTTTTTCAATGTCAACTTTAACCTCCACCATTAGTCCATAACTTTTGAGAGATACAGACTTCATATATAATATGCCTACTCCACTAATTAAATTCTTTCAAAAGACACCAAGGTCAATGACCTTTTACCTTGACTGTGACCTATATGCTAAAAATAGCTTTTTTTTTAACTTTCGCCATAACTTTTGAATCATTAAAGATAGAGATACTGCTTTAGCAATATGCCTGCTTATATAACCAAGAAAGCACAGTGACCAATTGTATCTATGATGTTGGACAAGATCCCAAAAAAACTTCCAGTACACTCATCACTACCTGCAAAGAATTTAAAATTCTAAATGACTTGTATCAACACTTTTGTACTTCATCTGGCTTGTATTTTCGGAACTCATTAGCTTTTAGCATTCTTCAAACAAAATTTCATAAGTACTAACTTGCTGGTGTAAAATATTTGAAACAGTTTGCTTGTCCCAAAGGAAATTCTGCCAATTCGCAGTGGCATGAGCAGTGATTGATGTCACAGTTCCATCGGCAAAGTATTTGTAGCTGAATGGTGCCATGTAAAACACTTTTCACAAGAACATGGAAAACATCCTAGAAGTGAGCATCTACAAGAAATTAAGTGAATACTTTCTTGAATATTTTCAATTATAAAATGCTTGTGTACATCCTTTATATATAAAACTATTTACGCATGTAACTCCCAAATACACAAATAAACTTCCTTAAATTTGTTCTTAAGTTTATTTATAGTGTATGAAAATAAGCATGCAATATTTGTTTTGTTATACTGAAAGATTCAATGTTAAGAAAATGTTCATTGAAAAAAAAAATGTGCAAACACTTTGCACAGTTAGCAATTTTTATGGAGAACCTATCAATGTGCATTTGCAATCGTTAGGATGGATTTAATGACAGGCACACAGTAGAAGAATTGTACTTGTTAATAATTTTTTTTTACTAATCAAATTTCAATTGATAATTTAATAAGAAAGCATACGACAAATTTAACTAGCATTATGGTCCATTGATTTACCATGCTGTTTGAGCTTTTGTGGACTTGAAACTAAACTAGTAAGTTTGAAATATTGAAGTAAAGAAAAGTGCAGCCCAAACATTTATCCTGTACCTGATTTAAAATGAGTGCCATCATTAACTACGTGGAAGTTGCCACACTCTTCATGAGTATAAGAATTATTGGATATGCCTCATTAACAGATCTGTACTGGTACATGGATGACACATCCAGTCAAAGCATTGTCCCTTTTTCAGTACCTCCTGGATCCCTGTAAAATATAATGACAAATGTAGATAAAATGTTCTACCATTGTATGATGAATGTCCTATGGACCCAGTGTGGATTGACCTGTCGGGTGACACCATTGGATAAATTGGGGATTGTTCTAGGTATGACAAATAAGAAATTTCCTATTTCTAATGCCTACCGGTATTTTAAGGAAATAAAATGTCTTATTCATAACTGTAAGAGTATTTGGGAACACAGGCACCTGAAGTATGGATAATACCCTCCACCTTTTTCTTTTTAGAAATAAAAAAGGGGGGGGGTATTATCCATACTTCAGGTGCCTGTGTTTGGGAAGAGGGTCATAAGGCTTTACAGCTAATATATTGATTGTACATGTATGTTGTTTAACGCAGGGCGTAGCAACAGGTGGGGGGGTGTTTGGGCTGCCCCCCCCCCCACTTTTTTTCCCAACCTAACTTATACTATAGGAAAAGTAAATTGAAAGTCTGGTCCCCCCCCCTTTTAGACTTTTAGCGATGTACCGAAAATGTAGTATTAGAACTGGCACTGAATTTTCGACTTCGGGCAACTTCCCCCCCCCCCTTTTTTTTTCTTTGCTTGTCAACTTTTTCAGGTAAGTAAAAACTGTTTTCTCTGGCTGCCCCCCCCCCTCACTTTCAAAAGCGATGCTACGCTACTGTAACGTCTTAAAGTTAATGTATACATCCCTGTGTACATGAAAGAAGTAATGTTGGACGTTTTTATTTTTGGATTACTAAATAATTAATTAAAAAAAAGAACATTAATTCTATCAGGATTATGTTTAATCGACGTAGTAATCAACCATGTATTCCCGTGATCGATGAATTTGGGTACATGTATTTCCTATTTGTTTTTATTGACTTTGCATATATCCCCACCTCAGCTGTCCTGTGAGCTAAATAAATGACATAAATATAATATGGAACCAATCATTGGGGAACGTTTTGATTTGAAATCCTGTTACTTCCGCTTAAAACAATAAAGCAATTAAACGTTGTTTACCTGTATCAATCAGTCCATTTTATCCTCTTCTTTACAATAATCAGAAAACGAACGACTTAACAGACATTACTTCCTGTTTCGCTTTCGTTTTTAACGGGAGAATTAATTATTTTATTTTAAGGGTGATTGGAAAAGAGATATCTCTTTCATTAAAAGAGATATCTATTTAGCTTAGAAAGATATTTCTTTTTGAAAATCTAAAGAGATATCTCTCTAATTGAGAGAGATATCTCTTTTAAACCTGGAAAAGAGATATCTCTCTAACTTTTAGAGATATCTCTCTCGCTTAAAGAGATATTTCTCTAGCTTATGAAGATATCTCTCTTACAAAAAGAGATATCTCTCTTTCAAAAAGAGATATCTCTTTTGTTGAAAGAGATATCTCTCTAAAGATTAAAGATATCTCTATTAGTCTAAGAGATATCTGTATAAGCTAAAGAGATATCTCCATAAGCTAAAGAGACATCTCTCTATGCTAGAGAGATATCTCTCATTTTGAAAGAAAAAAATATTTTCCGAATAAATAGTAAAAGGGCTTGCCATACATATCATCAAAACAATTTTTAAAGACCTAAAACTGAAAAACAATGAATTATTTAAGCCTTGGAAATTGTGTGTTTTTCAAATTCTGTGAAAAACCTGTCGTTAAATTTTTTGCGTCGCAGACCATAAGCATTTGACGAAACGTCGTTTACAGTGCAAATATACTAGTATTTTGTCATTTGAATCCCGAAGGTATGCATTAGTTTTTAAATTCATGAATGCAGAATAAATATTGACTACTGTTTTTATATGTATCAAGAAAAAAATACTGAAGGATTTTAGTGTTTAGTCCGTAAATATGTGCGTTATGCGTTCCATAACACAAGAAACCTGGATACGAATTCAAGTTATGTTGAACTTGAATATGTTGATTTTTAATTTGATTTTTTTAATTTGATTTCTTTAATTTGATTTCTTAAACCAGAGACTGTAGCTCTACTGGTTAGTACTTCTCAAAAACAATTGCACTATTTCTTGTATCTTTGTGTGTAGTCTACTTGTGTGCCAACTTATTTTGATATCAAACTAAACTGTAGAAGGAGTAGCGTTTTAAAGGAATTTCACAAAAAATTCTATTTTTAGTAACCATGGCGACAACGTTCATCGAAATCAAAAACCGATGCACTATTCTATGTATCTTAGTGTAGTCTACTTATGTGCCAAGTATATTGAAATCAGACCAAAACTGTAGAAGCAGTAGTGTTTTAAAGGAAATTCACAGAAAATTCTTTTTTTGTTAACCATGGCAACAACGTTCATCGAAATCAAAAATCGATGCACTATTCTATGTATTTTAGTGTAGTCTACTTGTGTGCCAAGTTATATTGAAAGCAGACCAAATCTGTAGAAGGAGTAGCGTTTTAAAGGAATTTCATATAGAAAATTCTATTTTTAGTAACCATGGCAACACCGTTCACCGAAATCAAAAACCGATGCACTATGTATCTTAGTGTAGTCTACTTGTGTGCCAAGTTATATTGAAATCAGACTAAAACTGAAAAAGGATTAGCGTTTTAAAGGAATTTCATATAGAAAATTTTTTTTAGTAACCATGGCAACAACGTTCATCGATATCAAAAACCGATGCACTATTCTATGTATCTTAGTAGTTTACTTATGTGCCAAGTTAAATTGAAATCAGACCAAACATGTAGAAGGAGGAATTTCACAGAAAATTCTATTTTTAGTAACCGTGGCAACACCGTTCATCGAAATTAAAAACCGATGCACTATTCTATGTATCTTAGTGTAGTCTACTTATGTGCTAAGTTTTATTGAAATCAGACCAAAACTGTAGAAGCAGTAGTGTTTTAAAGGAAATTCACAGAAAATTCTTTTTTTATTAACCATAGCAACAACGTTCATCGAAATCAAACATCGATGCACTATTCTATGTATTTTAGTGAAGTCTACTTGTGTGCCAAGTTACATTGAAAGCAGAACAAATCTGTAGAATGAGTAGCGTTTTAAAGGAATTTCATATAGAAAATTCAATTTTTAGTAACCATGGCAACACCGTTCACCGAAATCAAAAACCGATGCACAATTCTATGTATCTTTGTGTAGTCTACTTTAGTGCCAAGTTATATTGAAATCAGACTAAAACTGAAGAAGGAGTAGCGTTTTTAAGGAATTTCACAGAAAATCTTTTTTTAGTAACCATGGCAACAGCGTTCATCGAAATTAAAAACCGATGCACTATTCTACGTATCTTAGTATAGTCTACTTGTGTTAAGTTATATTGAAATCAGACTAAAATTGTAGGAGGAGTAGTGTTTTGAAAAATTGTTTACAGACAGACGGACAGACAGACAGACGGACGGACGCCGGACGCATTACTATCGCATAAGCTTTTCTGGTCTCTGACCAGTAGAGCTAAAAATTGTGTATGTTCAACTCTCCTGTGATAAATTGAATAATTGTAGTTTCTTTCATGTCATTATTTCAAACGAGACAGTATCACTATGTGGCTATGGCGATACACCGACATTTGCATATATGTACACCCCTCATGATGTTGTACGCATTCTTTCAAAGTCGTTGCTTCTAAAGTTAAAATGAAAATTCCGTATTCGTCCACATTAACTTCAAAATATCTAACATTAAACGTTACATCTATTTCAATTTATATCAAAGCGCACATTGATATTTCTAAAAATCTTATAAATAGGCTATGTTTCGTTATGATTCGAGGAAATGCGAACTGACATTGTTGACAGTGACAGAAAGTCAAACGATTTGCTGCAATAGGATATTCATAAATGCAGATAATTTCAGTGCTAGTGAACAATTGTTTTCAATTCTATACTTATATTGTGTATATAAGGTCTATAGTATTCAGTTCTCGGATTTATCAGGTCTTGCTGTAAATGTATCTGATTCTGTGGAAAACCTTGAAGAAAGGGAGGAAAATAAACATCTCCTACATTTTCAGAGTTGTTCCTCTTTGATCAGTCAGGGTCTGAGAACAACATCGATTTTAAAAAGTTTTTTGTTTGTTTATTGTTGTTTTATTTAATTAAAGAAGAAACAGAATTATATTTATATCGTAAATGCACAAATTGTAATGAAGACCATTAATCGGAATTTTATATGTCCAATTGGACATAATGAGAATTTCGGCAATGTAAATTAAAATTTTCAGAATAAAAAAAAAATGCTGCGCTTTGATCAAGAATACTATACAATTATTGCTGTGTTTTGAGGTCAATACAATGATTTAGCCATCTGAGGAGTACAATATTTACCGAGCCCGGAGGGCGAGGTGAATATTGTACTTCGAAGATGGCTAAATCATTGTATTGACCGAAAAAGACAGCAATAATTGTTTTATTATATGATTCACTAATAAAATGATAAAACCCATTACTTGTTTGCATTTAATTAAGTCCTATCCAAATACAATTAAGAGAAGCAGAATTAAAATGATAATCAACCTTACAGGTCTTATTTATTTATTTAACTTTTTTAAAAAGTTTTTTTTTTATCAATTTTAGTTGCCCTGAAAAAAAAATTATGTCAGTTTTTTTAGGATAGATTTTTAAAGGAAGTATTATTATCATGGAAAACTGACTGCCAAAAAAGTAAATATTATTGTTCAGTAAAAGTGTCCGAAGGGTGTCTCTGCATCCCCTCTTACCACCCTCACCCGAAAAAATATATTCGCTTGATTTGTTCACATGGAAAAAAAAGTCATAGTAGTTTAAATGGCTTTCCAAAACAATTTGTATCAATTTGGAATTTCCCGATCTATTTTTAGATCAATGTAGAGGAAATAAATCCTTGTATTGACCTGGAACGTCACGTGCAGGTCAATACAACGTAGTATTTTTCTAACATAGTTGGATCTCAGCCAATCAGAGAGGTGGAAATTATTCAATCATATAATACAATTTATTGTATATGAAATGAAATAAACATTAGGGGATGGTATTTTATGTCTTGCTTTTTACGGAGTTAAATCGGGTTAATAAAAAAACCTTATTTATTGAGTATGTTATGCACACACAGCCAAGCCCTATATCCCATTTTCTTTTATGATAGATATACATCGGGATTGCTTTACTCGTCATTTTGACGCTTTAATTTTGACGTTAAATTTGACGTCACGTCAAACGTTCAATTGAAATCGCAAGAGTTATCTTCCCCTGTGTGTTGTACGTCTTTAAAAGGAACAGATTCAATCAAACAGGACTCTACTTTTTAAATTGGGAACCATTACAATACTAGAAGTTTTCATGACGTTCTGGAACGTGCAATAATCGCTAAGCCCATGGGTCTTATAGGTCACCTGAGCATCATGAACAAAACTTTAAAATGATTGAATTTGGTTCACGTTTTAAGCTAGATGCTATGGCATTCACAATTTTGAAAGAGGCACCATTAATTACTAATAATAACTATACACCTAGCAATTGCTCTGTTAACTAAATACCCATAGGAAGGGTAGGGGAACAAAAATGCATTTCAACTAATCAGTAATATTTAGCAATAATCAGAAGTGCCCCTACCACACATGAACCCCTGTCCTGACCCTAGGTCAACACATTGCACAATTTTTTGAAAGGCACACCTGCTTAACAAAAATGTTTGATTGATATCAAATTTCAAACAATTCATTTTCAGTATATAAGTAGATTCCCCCTCTTTGGTATCCCTGACCCTGGGGCCAATTCTGGAGAAGAGCCCTTGCACATCATAACTATATGGTAGTTCATCTGCTTATTACCCAGGAGCAGAGAAAAAGATTTTCATACATGTAATACATTTTCTCTATATAATCATTAAAGAGCCGCACCCTAACATCAGAACCCCTGACCATGGGGGCTATGAAATTCACAATTTTTAGGTCACCTGTGTAAACTCTGTGACCTATTGATATCAGTTTTCGTCCGCCGGCGTGCATCGTCAGTCGTCCGTCGTGTGGTAACATTTGAACATTATAAAGTATATAGTTATGATGAGGAAGAATGCCTCTTCCAAAATCTTGAAATATATGGCCCCAGGGTCAGGGATTTTAGGACAGGGCTTTATTGACCAATTTGGTTTATTTAATACCTAGAAGCAAAGAAAATTTTCAAAGAGTTAATACATTTTGACTATATAATCAATAGAACCCGCCTTAACACCAGAACCCCTGACTATATTTCCAACCGAAAGTAAATTTATTAAGGAAAATTTCTAAGTTTATTATTAGATATTCACGTAGGTTCGTTCACATTTTCTATAATGATCTGCCACTGTGACTGAAAGTACTTTCATAGCAAAAGTTTTATCTCCGATTGGCATATAGTTTTTGTATTTTTAACCCCCTTCCCCGCAGTTACGCATTTTAACGCATATACCATTTCCTATTTCTAACGCAAAATCACGCATATACCGTTTCCCCGCAATCACGCATTTTCACGCACTTTAAAAGGTTAATTTTATTGTTAATTTAATGCCAATTACTTTCTATTTTATACTTGCAAAGACCTTATCAAAGAAGAAAAGTTATTTATTTAACGTCAAAATATTATTAACGGTAAAGAGCTAAAGCCACGAACCATCGAAATATGCCTTAACTAAAAAATCAATGAGAAGTTCAAAAAAGATAGTGTAGACTTGTAGCTTTTCAGAACTGTTTTCCATTTTTAGATATCTATTATACTTTTTCAAGAAGAGACTTGACAGTATGGCATTGTTTTGAATGAAATTACATGAGGAACGTCATTATTTGTAACGTAAAGTCATAACATCGTAAAAAGTCCTTTGCAATAGAACATTCTACAGTAACTTCTTACCTTTGTACATCCGAGCGTTACAATTGTTTTTTTTTTCTGTACATGATGTAGTTTTAAAAGGATTTAATACTTTAGACATATGTCACTGCATTATATAACATAATTATTATCTAAAATAATAAATTCTGAAAAGTTTTCAGATTTTGTGACAGGATAAATAAAAAGTGAAGCCGGGCGCAGTAATTATTAAATCTTTTTCTTTACAAGAATCTGGACCTATTATAAAGAAATAGAATTATCAAAGTGAGTACGTATGTTTTTGTGTACGTGACGAACCCCGATTTATTCGTGCATTTTGACTATGTATTGCAGAATTCGTTAAGTTTTAAAGAAAAGGAGGGGGTTGTAAGTAAAATGAATTTGATTTCAAATTTTTAAAGTATATAGATCATCCGGAGTTCTTCTGTTTCAGAGTTATTAGATAGATTTTTCTTTCTTTTTTTCGTTCGGGGAAAAAAAATTCTGCGTCGTATTATTTTTAAAAGTATGCCCTCCCATCCCCCCTTCCGCAAAAAATTAAATTAACGTAAAAACTGTCCCTATAAATAAGCTCTTTTCAAAATTGTATAATATTTTTAGTATTCATGAAATGGTTCTTACACTTCATAAAGGACATCGTCAAATATGTAAGTTGATCTTGTAAATTAGAAGTCCCAATAAAAAAATCTAAGACATCGTAATAGGCTAATAAAGAAGGGAAAAGCTACGGAGAGAGAGAGAGAGAGAGAGAGAGAGTTTTAGAGCTTCGAGCTTTAAAATAATGTTAGCTAACTAATATTTATTGTAATCTTGAATGCATAATATTCATAAATGCCATATATTTCTTCATTTGAATTATCAGTGTGTAAACAAATCAAACTATTTACTCTTTTACGTAACCTAGAATACACAGTCATAGAGTTGCATACATTTTAGATATATAAACTTCGGATTAGGCTTTTTTATTTTAATAAAAAAAATTTGAAACAAGGTATAACATTCAACATCTAGTGCTGGCAACAAATTGGAAACTCGGCACAAATCAATTCTCAACACTTTTTTTTTCTAATTATAAAATTATTTTGACAAACTTCTTCAAATTATTTTTGCTCAGATTCAGTAGGCCTCACGGTCATATTATGACGTCATCATGGTATCATGTACGTAAGCATGAAAAAAAGAGCGTAATTTTAAATTTTATATGAAAGAACACATATTAAATGAAAATTTAAGAATTCTATTAAAATATTATTGACAAATTGGGGATTGTATAATTATCAAGAATAAATCTGATATACTAATAGCTAATTTAGGGTATTTACGCATATGATGAACTTATAATTACTATTACAATGGAGGACCTTGCTTCAATTTCTGAAAGCCCAACGTTCATAAATTGTAAAATTCATATTGGCCACACACGAGTACCTCTAAGATATTTTGCATAAAGGTGCATATATGTAATATCTTTATGCATGCAAAGTTTGGAAAGGGTACTTGAGTGTGGCCAAATTCAATTTTCGGAATAACTGCCGTAAAATCGGCGTTTTTAACCAGTTTTTAACTACATAGGTATATTTGTCTCTGCGCATGTGCTAATGACGGTGGCCTGTGTGCCAAAAAATTATTTGTAGCGCACCATGACATTGTGCTTTACAAAATGACATATGATAGGCTTTGTGATTTCAAACTTAAATTTTGTCTAAAATTAAAGGCAGATATTGATAGTTCGTGGCTTTAGCTCTTTTACAGAAACGAGTACCACGCTAAAAGGTGCTTGCGGGGAAATGGTAAATTTCTATTTCTATGACATGAACATTTAGTGTATGTTGTATAACAGTTCAGTAAGTTGTAAAGAGTTAAATTCGGGCTATTTTGATACATATAACCCATAACTTTGGGACTTTACATGTACTAGTATTCTGTATTTATTCGGAAGAAATCTATCATTTGAAAATAAGATCTGATGGTACACGTGTAGCACAGCACTGTAGTCCGCAGATTTTTTTTATGGAGCACCCCCATCCCACACATGGAAAACTGTTTCTACAGGCTTGTATTAAACTGTATTTTAATTCTTGTAAATCAAATTATGATCATTGTTCGAAATGTGCGTAGACTCCTGTCATATTTTTCATTTAACGCCATATGCTGACCAAATTTGGTAGAAATATTTTAACAATAAATCAAATGATTTGTAATTGAAAATTTTAAAATCACCATGTTTATTTCAAAGAAATCCAGAATTTAAAACTACAAAACGCAGATCGCGGAGAAGGTCAAAATACAACATACGAAATAGATACGACAATACTTGATATCGCGATTACTTAACTTAGCGGAACTCTTTCGCGAAGGAGGTAGGAATCGTCTGTTGGGTGGGAGCAATGTGCTTTTCAATACAATGCAAGATCGATCATTGTAGCATTTATAATGACAGATAAGTAAAAAATCCTGGTGGAATACCTCGCTAAACAATCGCTGAACCAGCCTAATATATTTTGAGAGGAGCCAATCCTAAATTGTCACATTTTTAACGATATTTTTAATTAAGCGAACTCTTCTCGTTAATTTTTCTTTGAAAATCGTCACATTTTTAAGCAGATAAAATATTCTAAACTCTCCTTATTTGACAATCTACTATTTGGAATTCAATATCTGGCAAAACATCGTGATTTCGGCATTAAATTGTTAGAATCATTCGATTGTCACTACTGTAAACAACGTCATTTGCCCCCAGAAATGAAGACTTTTCTCGACTCCCCAGCAAAAGAGCGGTAGTAAGTAAGATAACTGCGAGGTACTCATTGGTAGTCGCGATATAACGAATTATGAATAAATTTAGTCATATTTTCTGTAAATTGGAGCAGAAACGGGAAAAAAATCCTTGAGCCTTAAATTAAGTACTATTAAATTGATTCATTTTCCAAATTATGGCTTAATATTTTGATTCGTTGAAAAGAAATCAATTTTAGGAAGACAGGTAGTCTTCATTGAAAGCCACAAAAATGTTGACGTTGTAGAACGCCACAGAGCAGCAGATAACAATGCAAGTTTGCGAGCCTTGATGCACAAATATAATGCAAGTGAAGACTTATTCTATCTTTTTAAACCTAGAACTAGTCGTTTAATGAAGTTTTTTATTTAAGTTGTTTAGTTATCTTAATACTGCAAGTTCGTTCTACTTTTTAGAATGCTTGTGCCATGTCATGAGTGTTAAGTTTGAATATAAAAGTATGTGTATACATTAGAAATTTGGATTTACCAATAAAATCTCGATCGCGTCATTACGGGTCTTTCCTTCAGAGGTCGTAAAGCTATTCGGAAAAGATCGAGAAGTTTCGAATGGTGTAGCGGAGTCGGTCGAGAATTGCCGATTGGGACTCTCTGGCATTCTCGCGCATGCGTAGTCTGGCGTATGCCCAGGGCATCCGGTTTAACCTTGCTTATATATTTACTGCGTGGACCTCAGGGTCCACGCAATGAAACTTAATTAAATACAAATTATATGCATTTTTTGTTAAATTACCATTCTAGGATGTGACGTTGATCACTTTGGTGAAACCTGCCAGCCTTGCGTTAAGAATAAAAATTGTGAAGTGTGTGATGTTAATGATGGGAGTTGTTACGTTTGCAAAAGGAATTTTACGGGACCAAATTGCAGCTTAGGTATTACGTTTTTTGAAAAATATTTTGTGAATAAGCTTGAAAAATAGTCCTTTATTTTGGAGATTATGTGTTATCTATATGAATTCAGAATATTTATAAACACGAATCTAAGAAAAATCATAAATAAAAGCATCAAAATATTATAGAAAAATGTAATCTCACTCTGTTATTAGAGATTTTTCTTTTTTTTAATGCAGTTACCGAAAATGTTGCTCTACAAAAACAAGCATACATGTGGAGCTTTCTTGATGGATATTATTATGAGTTTCTTGCTCATCTTTTGATTGATGGATACATGGATAAAGGGAGCTGTGTTGATCTAGGTTTTCCAAAGAATGATACAGCATATAAATTTCGAATTTTCTTTCAAGAGTTTTACAACATCAAAGATTTGCGTTTTTACTTCAACAACAGTGGTAGGTATTAATGTAAAACATGTAATGTTTTCAATACCAAAATTTAAAAAAAAAAAAACGATTCAGTTGGCAAAACCCAATTTTTAGCTCTTCTGAGCCAGTGGCTCAAACACTAATGCTATGACCACTTGTGCGGTGTACTTAAAATTTTAAAAATTTATACTGGCCATTATTCGTTATTCAATGCAATAGCTTTTTTTGGTCAGCAATACACTTTAGAGGAGACACAAACATTAAGTATACATACAAGAAACATTTATGCAAGAGTCAAAAAAAAAAAACGCGGCCACAAATTACTTGGTCTTTCTTATGAAGCAATTAGAAACTGTAATGCTTGATTTGCTTTTAAAATATCTTATATTAATCTGTTAATTAATATATCCATGTGCCATTTCCATGTGACGTTTAACATTTGCATGCGACATTAAAGGATTTTCTTCAATACATAATACATGTACATTTTACAACATGTATAAGCAATAGGGCTCTGCGTCACGTTGCATATTTTAACAGTTATTAGTCCCCTACAGGTAAAACCCATTATTTGATATATCCAAGACATTTGCACTAAATGTGCCAATGATCTATTTAAAATTAAGAAACGTCGCATTGTACGTAAAATAAGTTAGCAATAACACTTAGTTAAAAAAGAAATATATGTTACTTTAAAAGGATATTTATATAAAAACGTATTTCAGTATTTTCAATTTTTTAATTTTTTTAGGGGGGGGGGGGGGTTACAATTGCATATGAAACTACAAAGTAATACAATTTTGATAAAAAGAAGGACGATGCTTTCTTAAAATTGGAAATAATCCTGAAAAAAAAATCATGGATTGGCTGTGTGTCTTAAAACTTTTGAGGAAAAACAATTGCCTTATATTTGAATTTTTTTCAAATTTACCAATAATGTGACAAGTATTTGTGCTCTTATTGATTCTCCCATCTGGTTCCTGATTTTAGGGGCATATGTGGAAATAACGTCCAGAGAATGCATTTAGTATTTTGAAATGATTTTCCTTACAGAGAGTACAAGAATGAGGGTTAATTATTTACTTAATCCTGGTTTGTGGTGGTGGAATTACGAACCTGTGGAACAGAATGGAACCTTTGAGTTGTCTAGCGGACGAGTCCAAGTTAACATTCCATATACAGACCAACTTGATTATATTTACATGAAGTTATTCTTTTTATTTGACGACAGTACAGTAAATGCCAATACTTCGGTGTCGCTTTGCGAAATAGAGGTGAACGGTATGGTCTTTATCATATTGTGTGTCTGCTTTTCTACCGTACTTTTTAATAAAAAAAGAAAAGAAAGATAATTAAGTAAGTACTGTATAATTAAATGCCTGACATATATGATTGCGCCCATGGGAAAAGGGCCCTTATGGCAATTTTTATACATTTTGAGTTTTTCACGGATTTTGATAGAGTAAGGTTAGAAGTTGTCAAATATGAATTTTTATTGTCCTACGTCTACTCTAAGTAGGTTTTTTCTTCATTTTAATCTAAGATACTATAACAGGTTCATAATGACGTCATATTTTTCAAAAACGTCAAACGTTTTCAGAGTGAACGTAAATCCATACATGTGAAAATAGATTTTTTAAAAAATATATCTGAAACAACAATACGCTACCTAAATGCTACTGTGAAGTGAAAATTTATTTGATCGTTCCTTTTTCTAAATTTTATATAAAGACAGAAAAACTGTGAAGTGTGATATCATGTTTTTACGATATACAATAGACAGTGAATACAAAGGAATTTCGGTTTATTCGCTGCATCTTAAGGTTGTCTGTCTGCATAGGGTAAAAAATTACACTGCTGTTTGAAAAATATAAAGGATACACGAAATATTTTTCAGTCTAACAGTATAAAAAATAGTTTAATATTTACCAATCAAAAAGGTGGAAGTTTTATAAGCAAATGATTGATTTATAATCCGCATACATTTACACAATAGATAGACCCAGGATTTTAGATTATGTGTGTGTTGGTGAGGAAGGGGGGGGGGGTAAAAATCTAAATGGCAGAAACTTACAATTCTTGTGAACACGAGTTAAAATGAATATATATTTCTTTACTTCCCAAGTTTTAGGTGCACAATGGGTGTCTCTCCTACACTCAGTACCATTAACCCTACAACTTGTAAATTCACTTTTTTATTTAGGTTTGCAATAATACAGTGCTGCATATTGCCGGGTATTCTTCATTTTATATTTGTACCTTTAATTCTGAATATTGCCATTTTTAAAAAAGCACAGCGATCATATGCACTGCGAACCTGGAACTGAATTGCTATGAATTCAGTCTTGTTTATCATGTATATATGATGACACCCAAGATTAACAATATCTTGTTATTAGCCGGGCTTATTGCTCAAAGAGCAATTGCCGGCTTATGTCATCCTGTTCAAGACAGGAAGGGAACCCCATAGTCACAATTTTAAAGTTACGTGTAAACATATAGTTCTTACTCTCAACAGCTTTTGAGATAATACAAACCTTAAATAAAGCAACAAAAATAAAACGAAGTTTTAACTAAATAAATGAATGTTAGTAGTAATGACTTTGAAAAATTCAGTCTTACGTCAAGGAATATAGTTTATTACCGTAAGGATTTCTGATAATCAGTGTTACATGTATCTTAGTTCGCTACACTTACGAGGAAAAGCTGGAGAGGGAACCAGACTGGCCTGTTTGTTTACATTCAGTTGCGATTAATTCTGACAAAATCGGACCGTGGTATTAGGATCGAAAACTCACTGTCAGTGTCTTATCATTTATGTTGATAGTTTTCAAATACTTTTTCATTTAATCTGATATTCTTGTTATTTATCTGTTAATACAATATAATCGTATGATTCATGTAAGAAATTCATTTTCCTCTGTAAATGAGCCCGGCTCTCTGTACTTATAAATACTTTGATTTTTTTTTAATTGGATGGTTTTAGAAGAATACCAATAGAATTAAATTACAGAAACCATTAACATAATTTTTTAAAAAGAATTTCGAAGAAAATTGTTTCGTCGTTTTTTTTCTCATAAATTTAAAAAAAGAATATCCAGTAGACAAATCAATAACTTCATCCTGTAATTTTTTGAATCATGCATTTTAATGTAAAGATTTTGTAGGGGTGGGTGAAAAATTAATAACATGTAATTGTCCATATCTAAATATACAGTCAGTTACTGTTTTGTATGATATATTTTTCCTGACAATTGTCTGTGAACTGGCTGAGTTTTGAAATGTCAGATTTTTGTAGAGATGTAAGCATCTTAGAAAATTCATCATATTATTTTATGACTTAATTTAAAAAAATCCCCTTCATTCTAATGATTTTGTTTTGTAATTTTATTTTATGAAGTGAATTTTACAGAGTATGAATTCCATTCTGTTCACGTGCCAGAAGCTTTGATATGCTAAGCGTTGTAAAGCCTTACATGTTACGGAAATATAAAAGGACACCCCTATCCCCTGCACTACGTCCAAAATAAAACAAAATGCAAGCATGGCGTTGCGGTTTTATGTCGTGTATTTTCAGCATTGAATTTTTTTTATGTCTGACTCAGCATTTACATGAAGAAATAAAACCCGACCCTGAACTTATAACGGTTTTTTTGTCAATCAAAACAAATAAAATCATTATATGTGCTTATACATGTATAATGATAATTATATATCCATAATTTGATGGCATGTTAAACAATATATTCCACACTGATAAGTGCAATGAGATTATAAGTCCAGTGAAGAAATTGGTTTTCAACTTTTTAGCATGATAAGTGATCTGTTAAAAGACATTCAATGCTGATCAAGCTTTTTTTAAAGACAAAGTTCTTCATGGCTTCAGGGATTTTTTTGCAGATAATGCTTAAAACATTTGAACTATGTATATAAAAAACAAAATCACGTAAGTACCAAAGAGTTACAAGTATATTAAGTTTGGAGATCTTGAAAATTAATACCCATACATGTAGTTTAAATAACAAAAAAGATTTTTTTTCTTTCATTTTACAGTATTTTATTACTTTGTTTATTTTGAAAACTCATCTTTTTCAACAGAGTTCCACATATCTCAATATAAGATAAATAGATTCAATATAAATATTTTTATCTATACCCTCTATTCTCTCTCTCATCAGATTAACTTGACCAGCTCTATTTAAGTTAGTACATTAAGAACTTTTTTTTTCATTTTGCTTGTTTTAATTTCTCTAAATTGAAGTGTCTTAGTGCAACAAGAAAATAATTAAGACAAAACAACGTTTTTAAAGTTTAATTTGTTTAATCATGATTCATGAAACGGTAGATACTATACATGTATATTTTTTTTAAAAATGAAATTCGTTATTAGATTATTTCATGCAAAAAAAAAGCTATGGATGAAAGATTTAAAAAAAAATTA
This sequence comes from Saccostrea glomerata, assembly GCA_003671525.1. Taxonomy (NCBI): domain Eukaryota; kingdom Metazoa; phylum Mollusca; class Bivalvia; order Ostreida; family Ostreidae; genus Saccostrea; species Saccostrea glomerata. The sequence continues at coordinate 373,782 of PRKT01000397.1, forward strand.
AAGTACGTTTGTTCAATGCAAAAGGTTTCCTTTTTTTTTTCTTTGTTTTTCCTTTTCTACATTAATGGGACCTTGTTCCCAAAGTACAACAATATTTTTATTTAAAAAATTATAATGATGCTGACAATTAAAAGTGTTTATATCTCTTTTATAATCCGGGAGCAAATTCATGCGAATGACAGTCCCTCTCTGGTACCCCTGTTACATCGATTGTTGACATCAGAGTTATCTCTCCTATTTTTTATTTATAGAAAATGCAAACATCTTGACTGTCATTCTTACACATTTTTGCTAAATTTGTAAAAACGTAGAAGATATATGTTTAGTTTCAACATTAGTACAAACAATTTAACAAAAGATTAAGCAGTATGCACCGATGGATCAATGTTCTGTCTATCTGTCCCTGTCTGGATCAATGTTTACATGTGATATCGACGCGATAGCGAGAGTGCTGGAGCGGATCTCAAAAAAGGAAGACAATTTTCCTTTGCGATATTTTAACAATGTACTCCTGTCTAAATTGTATCTTAAATCTAGTATAAATATGTAAATAAATTAAAATTTATCTATTTAGAGTATAGAGGTTGATTTATAATCCTATCAGGAAAGCACCTTGTCGACAGCTTCTCATCTTCGGCGAAGATGACAGCCTAATTCTATACATGTAGGAAAACTATTGGTATTAGAGACGTATAATAGATGTTTGTTAAGAAACCAGTTCTAGATGTTTTTATTGATATCTATTAAAATCAGTGGATTGAGAGATTCGGATATTGATTAAATTAATTTATCAGTGAAAATAGATTCAACATGTTGGAAACAGCAATAAAAACTCTGGATGCGTCAAACGTCAAAACACGTGGTTAAAAAAAATTCTGCGTCGAAGTTCACCGTCAGTCTGCAACGTCACATCTTTATGACGTTATTTCTCTGTTTTAGCAAAAATGCCATAAGGCCCTTTTGTCATGGGCGCAATCATATAATATACCGGTATCCTTTTATTGTGCTATTTTCATCATCCTGTTTTAGGATACAATATCCAATATATGTCAAACACTTTATTTCTAAGTGAACTATATTTTGGTTTCAGCTTGATTTTTTTTTTAAATTCGAACTTGACTTTTGACCCGTAAATATTATGAAAATTTTGAAAAAGAAATATCTTAGCCTTTATTTAATGTATCTGTACGAGCTACTTTCTGTAGTCGCTTCCTTGCTACGCATGCTCAACGATTTTGATGAAACTTTGGCCATTATTACAACATGACAATAAAAAAAATATTTAAAATAAAATATGGTTGCTATAATATTTTGGTTATAATGGTAAACACCGGAAAAGTTTGAAAAATTAAAATCCTTACCTTTTTTTTCTAAATAAAGCCTTGATAAAAAAAAAAGGGAAACCCCCTAAAAATTATATCTCAAACAACCAAAACTTCCTATTGGAAAATATACTGTAAAGTAACCTTTTATAATATATCTAGAAGTGGCTTATTTACATGTAAGAATTTGAAAAAATGCTCATTTTACTCACGATAGGCATAACATGATTACATGTAATATGCTAATATTTAATTGTCTTGATGAGAAACATTCTTGATTCATCCGTAGTTACAAGAATATTCCATAGGCGACGATGATAAGGACTTTGAATGCGCACGTGAAGGTTGTTCAAAACGCTATTTCAGGTCATCATTAGGAAGGAAAGCGAAAAACCAATGAAATGAAATATGCACTCCAAATATGGATGAGAATAATGGCGGCGCTTCCCAAGTCTACCCTACCGTTCACGGTAGCCTAGTGGTAGAGCGCTCGCTTCGTGATCGGGAGGCCCGGGTTCGATTCTTGTTCCCGGCGCCGTGTCAAAAGACGTAAAAAATAAGTAGTGACTGTTCCTTCGCCAAGCGCTCGGCATCAGAAGTGAAAGTCACGGGTCTTTCGGATATGACCTTAAAAACGCAGGCCCCGTGTCACGGCAGGCGCTGGAACGATAAAAAACCCTCACTGCTCAATGGCCCTGAGTGCCGAGTATACTAGTAGGTCTAAATTTGAAGCCCTTCACCGGCATACGGTGACGTCTCCACATGAGTGAAAAATTCTCAAGAAGGACGTTAAACATTATACAATGAATCCCCAGTCTACCCAATTTGCAGGTCGCTAAGGACAGCCCAGCAAAAAGTTGGAGAAAATATAAATTTGAAATTTACTTTAAGCAATTAATGATAAGAACAGATAAGAAGCGTGTCAAATGGTTTATTTGTTGCATAGTGCAAGTGCGTTATGTTTCACATTTATCTTCACAAAATGGGGGATATATAGATTCTTTAAACACAAACTATGCCTGCATTAAGGTAGGATTTCTCCTATTTCTGACTAGTTGCAATATCCAAAGTACATTTGCTCAAATGTCTGGAATATTTATGCGTAGAAAATTTAAAAGACAATATTTTCTATCCTTATCACGACTGTACAACATCAAGGGCTTAAAAATTAGCTGGGAATATATTATCTTATTTTCTACCTCTCAAACGCTCATAGAACATTTACATGTAAATAATATTAAAAATTACTAAATAATGTTTTTTACACAACCATAGGCTTGAAAACATTTTCAAAAAGAAGTTATATCAATAACACGAGACTAAAAAATTCAAATTATAACAAATACAAATTCAATGTATTTCTCGAACAAACTAGAACTTAAAAAATCAATCTTTTATTATACAAGTATAGGGATCGCATAATTGGTAAAAATAATTTTATTTTAACGTCCAGGGAAAAGGTCTTGACCTTACCTCATACATGTAAATAACGGTCAAAATTAATCCAAATGATACCAGCAATTAGTGATATTGTCTTCTTGATTATCTAAAAAAAAATTTAATTTTTTAATAAAAAAAATATGAGAAGTATCCTACGTTTAATAGTACAAAACAAGGAATGTTACATTCACTTATCCGGGCGAGCAAACAAACAAACATCTTTCACACTCGTCTAAGGTAATAATGGAGGAGTACAAGGCGAGGACAATACCCAACTGTGAAAAAAAATTTCCTCAATTCTAAAAGTTACATTTTTCAAAATTATATTGTATATTTCATTTTTACACATTTAATTTTGTATTTCGTTTTAATATTTGACAAATAATTTATATTTCATTCATGTTTTTAAGATATGTGAAAACAATAAAAAAAAAGACTCTACTTATGATTCGATTTCTCTTAATAACGCAGGATTTCGACTATACGACCGACCGTTATAACCACTACGCTACGAAAAATATATACACCTCTACAGTGTGATTTAAATGAACGGGTTTAATGAAGCGTACATTTTTCAATATATGTTTTCGATTTTCATTTAGAATGGGTCCAGATTCTATTTTTTAGACAAATGAAATTGATTTCACATTTACTTTTACATTATTTAAACGTTAAAGACTGGAGACTTGACCTATTCATGTTCAAAATTCATTTTTTTATGGCTCAAGTAAACCCATTTTCCAATCAATATGCTTAACTGTCATCTTTGAAATAAAGATTATAAAATTATAAGTCCTTCAATTAAATAAAATGATAAAATGTTTTGATGATCACATTACTGAGAAAATGATTTTAAATTAAAAAAAAAAAACTTTTCTGTGAAATTTAAACAAAATTGAGAAACATTTTGTCTCAGAGCGGGAGATTGTCCACGCCTTATACACCCTCTTTCTTTGCAAAACATACACTCCACACTGGATTGATACATTGCTTGTGGTTTTATGTGCCGTTTGAGGATTTTTATTATAACGGATTATTTCTCCAGCACTCGTGGCTATAGATGCATGGTGAGACGCCATATCATTTTAACTCATAAGAAGATCAAGGTGACCTACTTTTTGAATTTTACTGACATTTGTTTTCAAATAGATTAAGAGGCATACTTTGGACACTGTTAGGCCTATGATCATAAAATTGTGTCCTTTAATGCATCTTGGGTCTAAAAACAATGCCAATTTAAAAGTAAATCACCTTGACCTACTTTTTAAAAGTTTTATGGTTTACCTTTTCTAAAACATTTTAGGCAATTATTCATTTTATCAGATAGATTTAGAATCTTCAAACATTGTTCGTTGATGCCTCTTGGGGCCTAAAAATATTTTTTTGTAAAGTGGGTCACAGTGACATGTGTTCTAAAAATATATATTGTATTGACAATTCTCTCTTAAGTATTTATATTTGAAATCGTATTTTTTGGAAAACTAAAGTATAGTTTAATAACTAGTATATTTTCTCGTTATTACACTTCTATGAACAGTACTCATGTTTGAAGTTAAAGTTAAATATTTGTTATTTATTCATCGACTTATTGATAAAATGGTTATTTAAAAACAATAAAATTAGAAATACAACCTAACTTGTTGGCTTTTCTACAAAATTGTTAACTATGAGGATCAGAACTCTGTGATAAAAGTCATTTTTCAAACTTCAGGAAAAATTTCCATGGTAACCATTACACATACATGTAGCATCTGAATTTTGCCTGATTTGAGTTAACGGAAACAAAGTCATTGGAGAAAATAGGAAATACGTGTCACTGCTCCTATAGAAAATTTTAAGTCGTTATGGCTTTTGATTTAAATTTTATTCATTTCTAATTTCTTCGTCGAAGGATGCCCTGCCAATCACTATGGGAGTCCTTGTAAACCCTGCTGGCAGAACTGTGATAAATGTAACGCTGTAGACGGGTCCTGTGTTTGTAAAGGTGGTTACACTGGGCAAAACTGTACAGAAGGTATATGTACAATATATTAAAAGATAGTATTTTAGCATACAGTTAAAGTATATCACTGAGGCAGTTTGCAAAATTCCAGTTCCCCAAGAACTGGATTACGCCTCGGGAAATAGTCTTGGTCGAGGGGAACTGAATCTTGCTAACTTCCTCAATTATATATTTTTAATGTTTTATTATACCGATACAAATTTAAATTGTAAAGATCACCTTTTTAAAAAAAATGTATATTCATTTAAAGATTAACTAATCATTATTCTCATAACTTAATAAAATCAAAAATTTATTTTTATTGAAAAACTAGACCATTACGGATAACCGCGAATTAGGTTTCTACGGAGGAATTTGCTCAAAAAAACTAACGCACGAGGATTAGCCGATTCGCAGCGACTTCTAGGCAATTATCTATATAGAGTAAATAAAAATAATAAATATATTTTTAAACATTTATTGTTTGGCGTTGTTGGTCGTGGCATGATATATAAGCAGCAAAGGTTCGCCATGCAGGGCAGACCCAACATTCAAGCAACAACACAATACAAAGCAAATCAATAATTTGGCTGTTTCAGGTTTACCGCAAACAGTCATTTACCTTTAAGCTTATTAAAGTGTTTTACTAATAAAAAAGTTTGAATTAATTCAAATATTGCAACAAGCACAAAATGAGCAGCACAAATTCAAGCAGCATTTCTTTGTTCCGGGTTGACCGCGAACAAATGAATAAAATATTAATGTATTTACATTATAAATATCAAGCCAATGTTCACAGTTCAATGTCTTCAAAATATCATACAGTCAAATGCACAAACTTGACATCAGTTGAATGGATGGGCGCAAATGCCACATGACCTGAACTTAAAAGTTTAAGGTCACCCCACACATGGGGAGCCCCATTCAACCGACCCACGACCAACATGTAATGGTAACCACCCATCTTAACAGTGGGTGTCAGGGAATACTGACCCACACCTACTGTTAAAATATTCAAGACCCCCCTGTATGTTATTCAAGAATACAGAGTTACCTAATGGATTTAGGTGCACGTTATCACTGGCCAAAAAACACTCTATGTTCCTAACAAGATCTGGGTGCTTAAGATAAGCCCCTCCTAGCTGGAGTACCTGACATGCCGCTGCCCTATTCAATCTTTCGCGAGCCCGTTCCATGGCAGAAATGTCTGATGAGTGTCTGTACGAACGGCGTGGTAAAATTTGGGACCAAACAAGTCTTGTGTTGGGAAGGAGCTGGGATAGTCTTGTTAAGTCTTCTTTCATTATTCTAATTAGCTTAAATAAAGGTAATTCTGGTTCCCCTAAATCATTTCCCCCACAGTGAATGAGTAAGAAGTCAGGATATTCTTCATATTTGACTAAGAACAGCACTGTTTTCTTTAAATTAATTAACTTTAAACCTGAGTAGCCTTGCCACCAAATATCCATCCCCAACCTTTAATTCCAATCCCAAGTGAACTCCTCCTGTCTTAAGCAAGGCAGCCTGAAAGGCATGTTTAATTATGGATGACCTAACACACCATACAGTAGAATAACATGAAAAGCATAAATTTTACAAACATAGTTGCTTAATAGGGCAGCGAATATAAGACTTATAAACTTGGGATTTCCATCTACCTGCCTCCCTAATAGAATCTGGGTCACACCCTTGTTGGTAAGCAGTGGTAGCAGCCCCGATTCTAAAATAATGGGCTTTATAATTACAGCTCTGAAACCCAAGAAGATTTATTGCTTTATGCAAAACTGCTGTGAATTGATATCTCGTTATAGGACAATGGTTTAGGTGGCAGAATGGCCCATTGACTGCCGGTCTCATAGACAGAAACTCAAACATGTTCCTGACTGGGCAGTGTAGAGTACCAGTTTTTTTTCAATGCAAATGGTAATCCCTTTCCCATACTGGTCATTTTTGGAATGTCTTATGGTCAAATACATTTCAGAATTGTCATATCCAAATTTAATGTCTGACCTATGAATGATGGAATCAAAACTATTACCCTTCGATAATGTGAATTCCCCAACTCTCAAAAACCCAAAAAATGCTAACATGTATGCTGCTTGAAAAAGAGAAGACTCGTACAAATTTGTACAGACTGATGGTAAGATTCGAATTATTTTGCATAGTATAGAAGGGGTAATTGGAAGTCTTGAATCTTTCGCAACTGATAATCTCTTCATGCCCTCTAACATCTTACAAACCAAAAAATTCTTTGTGGAGTCGACTAGTCCTTTTGACTTGCACTCAAAACTTATTGCTGATAGGTACAATCTAGCAGTTGATGAAGCAAACTGTTTTAGAGATAACTATGCTATAAATTGAACAACATGCTCTGGGGGTGGTGGCCAAATCCTTGAAAAGCTAAATTCATCCCTAAATTTTTGAAATGCAGCTATTCCCGTATCATATGCTTGCTTTGTATTCTTTGATAAGGAGGCATCCAACAGTTTCTCTACTTGCAACTGTAAATCGTTTGCAGAAAATTGGTTGGAATGGGCTCTGGATGTTCCCTTCCTTCTGGAGCTAAATTCCTGAACCGCTGCCACTGCTTGCGAGAAATAGAGTCAGCAATATTATTGTGACTACTAAAAATGTGTTTAGCTTTAAAAATACAATTACACTCCATTAGCATTAATACCAATTGCCTAACTAGCTTCTCATTACTCTCTTGGACTTTGAAGTTTGTTTATTTACTATACTGACTAAAGCAAGATTGTCAATGTGAAACAAAACCTTTTTGCATTTGAGTTCATGACCCCATAAACTAATTGCTAATACCAGGGGAATTAGCTCTAGGAATGTCATATCTCTAAGAATATCAGTCCCTTGCCATGCTAATGGCCACTGAAAATACACCCATTTACCCTGAAAATATGCACCACATCCAAGCTCAGCACTTCCTGCGCTATCTGTATATAATTTTAATACATCTGAACTTATCCATTCTTTCTCTGGAAAATAGGAAATCCCATTGAACTCCTCTAAAAACTTAGGCCACATATATAAATCCTCTCTCAACTCAGCTGATAACCTTACATGATGATGAGCTTCTGAGGCACCACTCATAGCATCGTAAAATCTACGATTGAATGCCCTACTGGATCTTATTGCTTTTCCAAAGAAATTTAACATGCCTACTAATGATTCTAATTCTTTCAATAAAACTGATTTCCTTGCCAAAAAGTCATGTAGGATTTGTTTTAGAATATCCACTTTTGCCTGAGGGATCCTTATTAGCATATTAATGGTATCAATTTCTAATCCTAAAAATGTAAGTACAGAAACAGGGCCAATGGTCTTTTCATCCGCTTTTTGACAATTGTTTGTCCCCGACCTTCCAGCAAATATAAAATCATCCAGATAGTGATCCAATGTATCTAACCCTGACCTAATTTTGTTAACCAATGCAGAAAAGTCGCGAAAGTCTCCCAGATTTTGCAACTTATTGAGCATCCCATGGGTAAACACTTATCTATGTAGAAAAAGGAATCAATTAAAAAAACATAATAAATAAAAATCACTTGGGTTTACAGGAATAAGTCTAAATGCACTCTTGATGTCCACTTTACCAAGCAAGGCCCCTTTCCCAAGATCCGCTATCATTTCAACCACATTGTCAAATGATGAGTAATGCATAGAACACAAATCTGGGTTTATAAAGTGATTTATGCATTTAAATTTTGGATATGAAAGGTGCATAATCATACGCCATCCCCCATCTGACTTTGGTACTAATCCTACAGGTGAAATATGGAGATTAACTAGCGGAATATTAGAAAAAGGGCCCATAATCCTACCCATCTCTACCTCTTTCCTAACTTTATCTAATAATTCCTTAGGATGCTCAGAGGCAGATGTTAAATTTTTCGACATAGATTGAATCCTTTGACCGTTGTAATGTAACCTAAATCCCTCACAAAACCCCTGTTTTAATTCAAGTGCTGCAGCTTTATTTGGGTATGTTTCAAGACTTTGAATTAACCTGTCCACATTAATTGGTGTTTTTCCCAGTTCCCATAGGTCTGGTGGAATACGGGTAATGATAGTTAATGCTGGGCAAGTTATGCCTTGGAGGCTTTGCTCTGGGTAGTTGCATCTGTGGTCCTCTGGGACGAAAACGAATAGGGGCAACTGATGATGGGGGAGAAATTTTGTTAATAACCTGCCCATTGTTATTCCCATAGTGGCCTGATTGAGTTTGAGGGTAAGAAGATGGCCGATGGCACTGTGACACTGGATGGTTACCTCGACATTTGATGCAAACGTGATTATAAGAACATATTTGGCGCACACAAATCCCTTTATAATTGTAATCAAAGCATATGTATGGTGACAAAGAGGGGACTGTGCATGGGGTTTGAACTGCATTTGTTGGGCACATATAAATAAGCCATAATTCATTGTCTATGTTTCCCCATGGAATTGTTGGATTAAGGCTGCGACGAAGACGAAATTGCTCATCATAGCTTTTGAATCCAAGACCCCCGACCCTCGATGCTCCCAACCTAACATCTTGAATGTATTTAAATAACCCTTGAACTGAATCAAGGTGAACTGCTGAGTAGATGCTACTATATATAATAAAAGCATCTGTCCATTTTTCAATGCAATCAATTTTAACAGAAACCTTGGTAGTTTCCCTTGTAACAAGTTCCCCACTTTCATTAATATAGATAGACTTTTCTGAGGGCACAGCATTAGTATTGTAAAGCAGCAAAGCAAGATCTACATTAGCTGAACTAATTATTTTTGATTTAATATTTTTGACACATTAACTGCCAACTGATGAGTAATAGTTTGCAGCATAAGAGGTGTACCTTGTACATCACCAGTGGCATTCTGACTATCGAAGGTACAGGAGGGTGATGTCATGCTTGTCACTGACTGTACACAGGCAGCTGTCATTGTGGAGTTTTGGGAACCAACAGTCTCGCTAACTTTATTGGTTTGCTCGGTGACTGGAACCACAGGCCCTGCTGGCGAGTCATTGGGTTCTTTACTGGCTTTCGACCTTGACCTGGACCTAGTTGCCTCCCTTTGCATCCGTGTGTCCTTTGCCCTCTTCGCTTTGACCCGTGGCATTGTGATATTGCAAACAAAATAACAATAGCAAATATTACAATTTAAAATAACACAAAAATTTTCATATTCTTAAAAAAATTTTGAAGCATGGAAGCCGCTTTATAATCGAATTTTCTTACAGATTTCAATCCCACGAAAATCAAGTCTTAAATACAGTTTAACTTAACCATCGATGCAAACAAACATCGCCGATGTGTCTAAAATTATTGTTTAAACAATTTTTTTGAAGAAACCAGGAGAGTGGTTATTTTTTAAATTTTTTAAGAGCTAAAAATGTCTGCTACCTTTCTCTTTAAAGCGCATGTAAAAAAGGACGAATATATCGAACCCGACTGTGTACGCCGATCTCGAGCAAAATATTTCCTCATAAGATAAAGGCATCTATATAATATTTATATAGATGTTGTTGTTGTTCAAGATCTAATCACTTAATTTTGATTAGGGAAAAATCAGTAGAGGTATAATAATGAAGATTATTTAATTGAATTCTTAATCGTTTTAATTTAAGTGCGTTCTTTTTTTAATCGTTTAACTATTTACATTGCAGAATGTTCCAATAACACATACGGTGCCAACTGTGTTTACCAATGCGGACATTGTTTCAATGAAACTTGTGACCGCGTGACTGGAAACTGCTTGTTTGGCTGTGAGAAAGGATGGACAACCAATTACTGTAACCAACGTAAGAACTTCCTTGTTTTGCTCACGTAACGTTGTACTTGTATAAATTACTCGCTGCATTTTGAGAAAAAAAATCAATATAAAATATGTGTGTTCTTTTCTCATGTTTCTCGGAAGAAATATGTTTCATTTTACATTTGACACTCTTTAAAGAAATGACGATATCTAGTCCAAAGACAATTACATGAAAACAGATCTTAGTCAAATTTTAGATTTTGAATTTCAATTCTGCAATATATGCGTATCTGCGTATATAAATATAAATATATGTTTCTTCTATTTCTTCTCTTGTTTTTCTTTAATGGTTATTTTTTATCATTTTATTTTACAAAAGTTAATTTTGAATGAAGTCTGTCATAAATTTATGTTTTGGGCCAGTAAAACAACGTTCATTCAGAAATATGGTTAATTATAATGTAACGTGTATGGGTCCGTGAATTTAAGTATAGATCCTTAATCAAGTAAAAGAATTTAATAAATGATTATGTAAACAAGAGATAGATCACGAATTAAAACAAATGATTTGAAATGATAGATGACAAAACATATGAAAAATGAACGAGTCAATATATACAGATAATATTAGGATTTCCTATCCTTATCATAACAAGAGGCCCACAGGCCTTATAGGTCACCTGAGTATTGTGTAACAACTTTCAAACAATTAAATTTGGTTCGTGTTTTAAACCAGAGGCTATGAAATTCACAATTCACAATTTTGAAAGAGGCACCATTGCTTATCATAATTAAAAATACTCTAGACTACTTATTCAATACCCAGTGGTAGATCAGAGTTACAAAGAGAAAATGTTCTTCCACTTTTATAACCAGTTGTGCACCTCACCCCAAAAGAACCACTGACCCTGGGGCCAAATATTTCAAAATTTTGCAAATTTTATCATAAAATGGTTGATTAATACCAAAGAGCAGGTTTCGAGGCATTAATTTATTTTCAGACTATGTACCCCCCTCCCCCTCCCCTCAGGGCATAAAAATAACATTTTGCTAGATGCACCTTTCTTCATCATAAATATATATACTTGGATCATTGGCATAAACTTCACAATTTTGAAAAAGGCACTCTTGCTCATCATAAATATGTGCTCAGTTAGTTTATTTAATACCCAGGAGCAGAGAAGAAGATTTTCAAAGAATAAATGCATATTCACTATATAATCTATAGAGCCCCGCCCTAACACCAGAACCCCTGACCCTGGGGCCATAAAATTCACAAATCTGGAAGAGACACTCTTGCTCATCATAACTATGTACTAAGTTAGTTTATTTTATACCCAGAAGCAGAGAAGAAGATTTTCAAAGAATAAATGCATTTTCACTATATAATCTATAGAGCCCCGCCCTAACACCAGAACCCCTGACCCTGGGGCCATAAAATTCACAAATCTAGAAGAGGCGCTTTTGTTCATTATAACTATGTACTAAGTTAGTTTATTTAATACCCAGAAGCACAGAAGAAGATTTTCAAAGAATAAATGCATTTTCACTATATAATCTATAGAGCCCCGCCCTAACACCAGAACCCCTGACCCTGGGGCCATAAAATTCACAAATCTGGAAGAGGCACTCTTGCTCATCATAACTATGTACTTAGATTATTTATTTAATACCCAGGAGCAGAGAAGAAGATTTTCAAAGAAATAATGCATTTTCACTATATAATCTATACAGCCCCGCCCTAGCAATAGAACCCCTGACCCTGGGGCCATGAGTTTCACAATTTTGGTAGAGGACTCAATGCTCATTACATTCATGCTAACAGTTTGCCTGCTTGATGTCCAGGAGTAAAGAAGAAGATTTTTAAAGATTGCAATAATTTTAGTGGTTTTGGCCCCACCCCTCAGGCCCCAGGGGGGCGGGGACCATGAAATTCACAATTTATGTTCCCCTTCACCCATAAATGCTGTATACCAAATTTGGTTAAAATTGGTTCAGTGGTTTCAGAGAAGAAGCTGAAAATATTCAAATGTTAACACACGACACACGACGCACGACGACGGACGAAAACAGATAGCAATAGGTCACCTGAGTTACTCAGGTGACCTAATAAAAACTTAATTAAATGCGTAAAGGTATGTGTCCCTGATGTATCCAAACCTGGGATGTGTCCTTTACTCGGACACGTCTACGACAGGTACGTAATCTATTTAGTTTCTCTCCTATACCCAGACAGATTTAAGTATTTATTATGAACTAAATTATCACTATATACCTTCAAAATATATTTAAAGCTCAGTATACTAGCCACCGTATACTGTATCCTTTTAAATCCCGTACCTTGCTATTCCGTTTTAGATAACCGTCTGTTGTGAGCTCCGATTGGAAACGGCCAGTTTCAGCAGAACGCGCTTATATATAGTGATGATCACCCGGACTACCCTCGGCCGCTATCGTATCGCATTAGGATAAAGTCCGGGTGACATAATTCAGCTAGCATCCCGAGCCCGATCTGTCACAGTAAATTAATGAATTGTAAATCTTTGATACAGCATGCAGCACAGGCTGGTACGGATACAATTGCTCTCTAAAATGTAGTGATTACTGTATCACACCCAACTTATGTGATCGAGTAACTGGAGTTTGTGTCGGAGGATGTGCTGCTGGATGGATAAACGACACGTGTGACACAAGTATGTTACATGTTCTCTAGTCATTGTGTCTATTTTTCCTGATTCATATTGATTTTCTTGAATTTTTTAATGAAATGAATGAAACTTTTTCCATTTATTTTAGTGGACTTGGATTACTGTAAGTTTTCAATTTCTGTTCGTTTTATTGTTTGTAAATATCTTCTCGTTACTATATGTTAAAGGACATACACAATATACCTTATCTACTTACTTTTTCAAGAAGTTTTCTTAATTTAAGATAACAATGCCATCAGATGTTTGTAGGCCAAAAAATATCAAAATTATTATCAGGGGATTTGAAAAGATATCAATGGATGAAAATTCAAAGAAAATATAAACTACCAAAATTACAAAGCATATATTTTCGGTGTTTTGTTTATCCAAACTTATTACAAAAGAGTTGTAAAACAGCATACATGTATATAGACATTATGATATACCATACAGTTTTGTCGAGTATTGGAACTGTTTAATGCCAGGGGAAAACACGATATTGTACCAAATACATTGCGTATGTCCTTAACTGGATTTGTTCTCTATGTTTTTTTTATCATTTTTTCTGTAATAGGTGTAGACTGGGCTCCTTCAGTTGTATCCGTAATCTACCACAAGATAACCTGGAGAAGAGAAGTGATAAATAACTTGGTCAGACATGACCCTGCTGTAACCCTGCTGTGTAGTTTCAACAAAAAGTCCGATGAAAATTTGCTTTATGACGTATCCTGGTTTATAGATGACTCAAACGTTTTGAATCAGACTGTTGATGTGTCTAGTAATTACACAGCAGTGCTGTCGGCTTATGATATTCTAAAATTCAATAGGAAAATTGGATCTAATGTAAGTAAAAGCTTTTCCTTAATTGTTTTTGGTGGGGAAATCTTTGAATTTTTGTCCTCGTTAAATAGAATACTATTTGTTTGTGTCGTATAAAATAATTTAGAGCTAACTTTAGATGTTTTATATGTTGAAATCATAACTAGACAAGAATATCTTTAATAAATGAAAAATATGGAGATAACAGACAGGATTCAAGATTAAAAGTCCATAGACCAAACAGTAGCAGAGCAAACACGTACCACCAAATCATCAGAGGCGCGAATAGGTTCCGTAAAACGATTTATAAATTTCAATTATATGCAAGAAATTGCGACTTCTTGATATGCAAAAAATCTAAATTCAAGAACCAGTACTTCTTTCTAGTGACAAAAATGCATTAACTAGAGATAAGTGTTTAAACAGTGCATTTTTTCTCAAATAAAAATTCTAAAGGTTGACAAATAAATTTGTCTCCTATAAAAAAAATCTTCATTCATAAAAAGATAGAATTCCGTAATCAATATAAAAACATATCGTTAAGTATAACAAAAGTTGGAAGTTTAATCAACAAAAAGCAATAGAAAAGATACTCGTAACGTAGGCTTGTCATGAAACTCTATGCTATCTTTACAAGGTACACTGTAATGTTGGTGCCAAACGAAAAACGGAAAATCTCCCTTGTCTTACCAAAGTAGGAAATCCATTCTTTGCCGGAATACGGGTACGAAAATTGGAAAAATTAAAAAGTCTCCTTTTGAATCTGACGATTATAAAAGTTAGAAGAATATTTGACAGGACTTTTTAAAGTAAATAAAAGTATTTATTAATATGTTTTTTTTTCCAATTTCTATTTTCAGGTCAAAAATCCTAGCATCGAGTTAGAGAGAAAAGGTTCGGAGAACATTCAACTAGAAATGACGATACCATTTGCTTCCGAATCCCTGTTTATAAACGGCGTCCTACAACCAACAAGCGACCTTAATATTCACATGGCTTTCGACACAGGTGTCGCCTCGATATGTGGTGGTGGCGGTACTTCTAACCACTGCGAAGTCAAAGTTAAAAGCTTTGGTTACCACGAGAAACACAAATACGAGAACGGCGAGTGGAAACAAAATATCTTCTTTCCGGTCTACAGCCAGGACACCGATAGCTACGTCATTAGTAGTCACATGACCCTAACATTGAAAACTGGTGGCACTAATGGGATTGCCAGTAAAATATTTGAGCATGTTTCATTGCAGGAAATTTCGGTATGTACTTCTAAATAAGGAATTTAAATTTTAAACAATAATCTCCAGCAACAGTGATTTTCCATTGTATAAAGAGGCTTTTTAATATGAGGAAATGTTTATACAAAAAAGGAAATTTTTAAAGAGATGGTCACTTTATGATACAGTTATCGTTTACTTCATTCATTTTTTTTTTGTGCGGTTACTTTTAATGCTATTTATTAGAATGAAATTCTTGTACGAGATGCGGCGATGAATGTCTGAGAGTTACAGGACTTATTTAACGGCACCCGATCTGTCTCTAAGTTTCCTTCAAACACACTAAAGTACATGTACTGGTTGGTCATCTATTGCCCTGGATGCAGATATGTGGCGTTATAGTTCTATATTCTAGTCTCTGAACATAACGCAACAGACCCCGTAATGCAAAAAAGGTGCAATTTACAGCGCAATATTTTTTGCGCACTTTTTGGAGAATCTCTCCATTTTCCAGCATTGGTCAATTAACTACCTTTCACTCCCTAATTCTAAACACATTATTGTCCCCCGCTTTCGCGAAAGCGAGGGGACATTAAATCTCATTCGTCTGTCCGTCTGTCTGTCCGTCTGTCTGTCTGTCAGTCTGTCCGTCCGTCACAAAAACTTTAACCTTGCCCATAACTTTTGATTCAGTGGAGCTATGACTTTCATATTTCATATGTGTATTCCTTGTGACAAGACCTTTCTTTGGGTACCACCAAATTTGACCTTTTGACCTTGACCTTGGAGTTTGACCCACTTT
Source organism: Saccostrea glomerata (assembly GCA_003671525.1). Taxonomy (NCBI): domain Eukaryota; kingdom Metazoa; phylum Mollusca; class Bivalvia; order Ostreida; family Ostreidae; genus Saccostrea; species Saccostrea glomerata. Next base: position 389,804 of record PRKT01000397.1, read on the forward strand.
TACACAAAAATTCCAAACTTTTACTTTGGTCATAACTTTTTAATTGGTAGGTACAAGGACTTTCATATTTCACATATGTATTCTTTGTAGCAAGACCTTTTATTGGATACCAACAACTTTGACCTCTTGACCTTGACCTTTCAGATTTCCGTACTTATGAAAAAACTTTAACCTTGACCATAACTTCTGAATGGTAATGGCTAGGGTTTACATACTTCATATAAATAATTCTTGTGAGAAGACCTTTCATTGAATACCAAAAACATTGGCCCTTATGACCTTGACATTTGAGTTTGACCTTCTTTTCAAAAACATTGACCTTGGCCACAACTTTTGAACAGTACATACCAGGACTTTTATATTTCACACATGTATTCTTTGTGGCAAGACCTTTCATTTGATTCCAACAACTTTGACATTTGGACCTTGGAGATTTTTTGTAATTATGAGAAAACTTTTTGACCATTACTTTTGAATGGTAAGGGCTAGGGCTTTCATACTTCATATATGTAATTCTTTTGAGAAGACTTTTCATTGGATACAAAGAATGTTAACCCTTTGACCTTGACCTTGGAGTTCACAGATAATTTCTAAATAGATGACTTATGATAGGGCGTTTATATTTAGACACAAAATGTCATAATAAAAAGTGACATATCACCTAAAATGACACCGAAAGCGGGGGACCACAATTCTTTGAATTTGCTTGTTATTTTATCTATCTCCCAACCCTTTAAAGTCGTCTCTTCCAGTGATAAACTTGCTTGATTAAAATTATCTGTTAGATTGCTGAAAATTCACTTTTAGCTAATTTATTGCCTGAAGAGACAACTAAAAATGGTTGGGAGGTGGATTAAATATACAAATTGGCTACAGAATGTGCCTACAATTAGGTAGTGAAAGGTAGTTAATCAACAAATGTTGGACAGTGGAGAAATTCTTCCAAAAAGTGCGTAAAAAAGTTGCGCCATAAATTGTACCTTTTTTGCATTACGCAATCTGTAGTGTTATGTCCAAAGACAATATACAGTACCATAACGATACAGATCTACAGCTACTAGTGCCTTAAACGTGAATATCTGTGTATTTTCAATAAATTTGTTTAAGTTAGAATTCAACCGATGAAGTCACGGCGAATACAGTGTATGTTACTTGCAAAGAATTAATTGGCAAAGATATTTACATTATATACGTTATCGTAGCTTTAATTGTTGACCTGTTGCTGATTGTAAATTTCTGGTTTCCTCTAGATTCGTGTTATTTATTTTTTGAACGAATCAAGAATCTATGTATGTTGATTCCGTAGTTTTCTTTATGCAATGATTTATTTATGGTGGTTCATTTTTAGCTCTACTGGTCAGAGACCAGAAGAGCTTATGCGATAGTAATGCGTCCGGAGTCCGTCCGTCTGTCTGTAAACAATTTTTCAAAATGCTACTCCTCCTACAGTTTTGGTCTAATTTCAATATAACTTGGCACACAAGTAGACTACACTAATGTACATAATTCTATGTATCGGTTTTAGATTTCGATGAACGGTGTTGCCGTGGTTACTTAATATAGAAATATCTGTAAAATTGTTTCAAAATGCTACTCCTCCTACAGTTTTGTCTGATTTCAGTATAACTTGGCACACAAATAGACAACACTAAGAATATAAAGAGACTTTATCAACGATCATTGTTCTATTTATTGTTGTTGTAAAGTTTCAAATTCCAGCTGCTTAAGTACTTTTCTCTTCCTTTGCTTTAAGTTCAAACCAGTAGAGCTTCAGTCTCGACAGAGACTTCTGGTTTTTATTTCTTTTAGATTCGTGTACGAGATACAAATCAGCAATGGAAAGGACGATCTTGTGGAGTAAGAGCAGACCCGCACATGTATACATTTGATGGGAAGTAAGAATGAATTGATTAAACCTAAGGCTTTGTAAACGTTCTTTTTTCTTTACTGTAGCAAAGCTTACTCTGGCTTTGTATATAATTTGTGAAATTGCAGTTGTTACAATCATACAATGGATATTTATAAAACTATATTTTAAAACTCAGATCGTATGAATGTCAGACGTCAGGGGAGTTCATAAACTACCGGAATCAACAGCGATTACAATGGGTAATCTTTGCAAGTTTTCTAAAAATCATCTCATTTTAATTCATGATTTTGTTTACTTACATTGAGCCAGAATTATATAGGCTTCGGCCTAGAAAACAGATCATCGTCAAATATCAGATAGTTAGACGCTCCCTTATAAAAGGATATGGAGATAACGAACAGTATCCAATATCAAAGTCCATAAAACAATTTTAAAAAATAGGAGCAGAGCAAACACGGCCCTCCGAAACATCAGAGTTGGGATCAGGTGCCATGGAGGAGTGAGCATCCCCTGCTGACCGGTCACACCCGCCGTGTACTCATTGTCATGATAGTAAAATAACAGGAAAACCCGTCGTCAATTCAATGCATAAATAATGGACTAACACTTGGTATGAAAACCGTCAGTCAGCATTTGACTCAATTATAAATTTATTTGCTGACAAGGTCATTGTATCGACTATAGAACTTACAAAATGATGACTTGAAACGAGACTGCTGATGTGCCGATATGTTTTGTCTCTTTACTACCTTTAGATTCAGTCAAAGCATCATCTGTGTATGCCGTCATACAATGGTCCTTGGTGCGTCTGCGCAGTTGCTGCAAGAGCCGGAAGAGATGTCTTCCTCATAGATCTCTGTGGAGAAAATGGCGTCATAAACTTTGAGATATGTGAGGACAATATTCTCAAAGTAACAAAGATTCACGACAAAGAGTATAAGGTATTTGTTTATATGTTTTCGAAGATAATAAATACAATGCGTGGTCTTGAAGGACGGTCATTTCCTAATTGAAAGGGGTTTATTTTCTAAGTTTGCTGCTATGTGTACGCATATCCAATTCATTGCCGTCTTAAATTAAAATACACCCTTTTTTGTTTGGAATCCAGCTATATATATTTAAAGCTATATAAATATAATTGTTCGTATAAATACGAAAAATAATTCATCTGTTTAATGCATTTTAACCGTGCTGAAGCTTTGCAATTGTGGATTATTTAAAGATCAGATTTGCTGAAAAGATTCTATATAATGTGAACCTTTTTTTATATAATGTGAAGCTGTTATACACCTGATGTTCATATTATTGTAAAAGTCAATTACATGTAATTATTTTTTGTGGAGTCATTTTTGTGCTGTGAAGAAACAAAAATTCAAAGGGATTAAATTTTAGGATTGACAAAGAATCATCAATTTGGAGCATTGCATTTAAAGATTTGGTGTGAATATAACTTTGCGAGTATGAGTATACCACAACAAAAACAACAAAAGCTACACTCCAAGAAAATAAGCGATTTCACATTAAATACATCAATCATATCACTTTCAGGTGCATTTCCCAACTGGAACATCGCTTTCCATTTATATCATGGATTGGAATGGGTATTTTAACATTGATTTGGAAATCGTTCCGTCCCCGTTGGATATAGGGAACGCTGATGGATTATGTGGATATTTTGATGGATCAATGGATAACGACTTCAAAAGAAGAGATAGTAACATCACAGACAGCATAAGCCAGTGGCATCCAACCGATTTCTATGACTCTTGGAGGTAAAGGTTTTATATCTGAAAAGAGTTTCATAAGACATTTCAGAAAATTTCTCGAATTTTTTCGAAATTTTGCTTACATGTACTAGTATTTAAATAAATTTGTTTGGAACTGAACATTTCACTGATAGAAGATTAGGGAGCATATTAATTCGGATCCAAACTCTTTTACTTAGCCATAATTTTTGAATGTTGTAAGCTTAAAGCTATCGTGCAAAGTCTTAAACCTATTATACGCAAGGAGCAAAGCGGTGTCCGCCATATTTCTCTACTCTGCGATAGTTTCAATTCCAAATATATGTGATCAATCGCGGTCATGGGCTATTGCACACGCTTCCAGAAGGCCTAGAGTGTACACTAATCCCCCCCCCCCATGTAAGTCAAACTTGTACTGTCTGTCGCTAAATTTTAGAAAATAAATACTATATGATGAGAGGAAATAATTCAAAACAATATTTTTCACAAAATAAGTAAGTAAATAAAAAATTAGGAAAAAGTAAAATATTAGTCATACGAAAGTAAGATTTCCGCTAAAACATATGCAAAACCGCTTTTTACATTGCTTACCAGACGCCGACATTACAAGCTTGATCAGTTGAATGGAACAAACGATAAGTAAAACAAATTATAAAAGTTTCGCAATATTTATCCAAAGATTTGCCTTTCGCATACTCCATTAGTGCACACACCCTGTCCCGGTAAACAAAACTGATCTTTCAAACCGGACCGTCCAGTTTTCTATAAATAGGATCTACTCACACTTCGGTGTTTTCTAGGGACCTGTTATTATTTTATCCTGCGTATTTGAATGTTATTATACAATCTACAAAAAATCTCTGTTAACTGGTGGTCTTTTTCGACATAACCCAAATAATTGTACACACTTTAAACGCAATTACACGTTAGGGTAACAATTTTTAAATTAAAAAAATATAAATAGAAAAAAAGCAGACACACCAAATGCTCAATGACAAGAAAAAAAAGGAATCTGCTTATGAAATTTTATATCTATTCTATGATTTGAACAGATTGATTTCATATTGTTTAACGCCAAGTCGGCAATATTTCAGCCATATTTCGATGATTTGAACAGCAAATCAATTATTTGCCTACACTGTTTATAAAGAAAATCAAATTCTTTATCAAGAAGGCACGGTGGAAATTTACCAAAGGGACACATGTACATAGAAATAAATATTTTGATATACACCATCAATGATTTATTTCTGTAATTATATTTTTCCTGCGATTACTTTCCATTCTACATCAGTACGGAAGATAACATTTAAAGACCTACATCACCGGAAACAAAAAAATGTTTTGGTTTCTCAAATTCATGCAATAATAAATAAAACAAATATCAAAATGTTAAAAGAACCCCCCCCCCCCTTCTCTCCCTCTCTCTCTCAGTTTCATCCCTATTTATAAGAAGTTCGCTGGTCTAAAACAGTAATAGGGAAATAACAGGCCAAAGACCTACAGTGCTAAACATTGAAAAAAAATAAGTGCATATCTATTGTGCACAAAACAGTGGTTTGCTTTTGTGTGTGTGTGTTTTTTACAAGATATATCAAAATATTAACTAACCTTGAGTTTCTTATATATTCACACTATTCACAACAGAACTGCATGTGCAAGTCATGCATCAACCCAATATGACAGTATTCTGGGGCAGATCCAGCCATTTTTGAAAGGGGGCTCCAGGGTTGTAATCTTGAAGGTGAATGGAGGAAACTAAATCATGAGAATCAATCTATTCAATACATACATAGAAAGTTAAACTACAAATATTTATTCTCGGAAAACGCTGTACCTCTCTCTCCCTCTTCACTTGGCAAAATATAAAGGAGGGTTCCAACCACCGGACCCCCCCCCCTCTGGATCTACCAATGAGTATATTTACTCAACTCAATATATATGGACTCAATATATCAGGCCCAGAAGGGCTATGAACATCAGTTTGGGGAATTTTTTTTTGTGGGCGTAGTAAATGTGCTAGGAGAGCACGGTTAGGAAATTGTTTAGGTGGTAGCTTAATTTATATAACGTAGAATACTAATTCAATGGGAAAAGTGCGCTTTTGTGCACAATAAGCTTCCCGGAGGGACATACTTATTTTCTCCAGCTGCATTCCAGCGAGCTACAGATCTGTAGCTGATATAAGATGTTGTTACATAGCATAATCGGATAAAGCAAAGAGACAACTTGAAAGCTAGAATAATTATTGCGAGAGAAAAAAAATAGGCACAATTTATGTTCATCATTAAAAAGTTGTTTTGACAAGTTTTTTTTTACATGTGGAAGAGAACCTTTTGCGGTAAATACCAAGATCAGTTCTCCTAAATGCGTGCATAAATCCCGCTAGGAAATTATCAATTATAATTTTATTCTAAATTCTATACCTATTTTCCTGTCTGACCGGCAAGTTTCAACGTGAATCAGTTCATTTGTACATAAAATTGTATATAAGTATTTCTTATTTCTATTAATATTATAGTTTCATTTTCCTGGGTTTATGATTACATTGTACTTTATTTTACGCTACATTTGTTTTTAAAACTGATGACTTATTATATATTTGATACACCTTCTATCAACCGCTTTGGATATTGATCAGTGCATTTTATGCATTACATGTAGAAAAGTCCATGGACAATTAAAATCGTTTACTGATACTTTTCTTTACCATGTAACAAATTTGACGGAGTTGCCAAGAGCAGAAAACCCCTTCTCATTTAAGATTTGCAAAAAAAATCTTATTTTATATTAAAGTCCTTGAATAGGTAAATTTGACATACACAAGAACATGCATATTTTTAAATCACATTTATTATGTACACATGTCATCTTCGCTAGGAATCTACTAAAAGTAAGTAGCTTTCGGATTGGAAACCCTTGGCTAGCAAAGATGACATATATGTAGACTCAACCCAGGTTCAAACTTTTACGGAAAATGATTGTTTACCAACTGTATTGTTCTTTATATAAGCATTTAAAAAAGTTCCCACTATTTCAGGAAAATATTGTTGGCGAGGATTTACTGCAAACAAATAATACAACTGCAGATAACTTGGGCAATACTAAACCTGAATTCTACATTATCCAAAATATGTAATTCTTCATCATTGCCCAAAGTTAAAATTTCGTTTATAGTTGTGATTCTATATCCGATGTTTTATTATTGTGTTCCCTTTTCTGTCAAGGAAAAGTTTAATCCATTCCTGCACAAGCCTTGGAATGGAAAGGGGACAAAGGGGTTTAGCCTCCCCTCCCCCCAAATGCAAATACAGACATAATATAGACATGGGAAATTATTGAAGTTTACCTTTTTATGTTTGTTTACCCCCGGCCCCCTTTTTTAATTTACTTCCGACCCCTGTGTCCTGTATTCATGCTTGAACATTGTGTAAGTGAGAGAGAGAGAAGAAGAAGAAGAAGAAAAGATTTGGTTACAAAATATATAATAACATTTTAAAAGAATATATAATTCTAAATTGTTGCATTCAATATATTCAGAGTATTTTCATCTGGGTAATATTTTCCCAGATAATAACTGATCCCCGAACGGTCAACGAGGTAATCGTTACTATTTTTAGAAAACTGGACAGGCCGGTTTCACAGATAACTGTTGTTTTCATATCGCAGGGCGTAAATGGGATGTGTTGATGTAGGCGCTGAAAGAAAACTTGGGAAAGAATTTCAATGCTTTTACTTTCATAACTCTTGTTTTTACTTATAGTATTATCCATGATCAAGCTTGTACTGTCTGGCGTCTGGTAAGCATTGTAATACGTTGTTTTATAAATGTATTTTTCATAAGCAAAAATTCACGTGCTTGTAAAATTGCAAATTTTTTTTTATGAATTTATCATTTATTATTATTAGTTTTAAAGCATTCAAAAAATTGTATTGTATTAGTTTCTGAAACTTAGCGGAAGACAGTACAAGTTTGATTTATATTTTGGGGGGTTTAGTGTACACTCCAGGCCTTCTGGAAGCGTGTGCAATAGCCCGTGACCGCGACTGATCACATATATTTGGAATTGTAACTATCGCAGAGTAGAGAAATATGGCGGACACCGCTTAGCTCGTTGCGTATAATAGGTTTAAGACTTTGCACGATAGCTTTAAGGTTTCTTTTAATTTATTTACATATCAATTCATATGAGAATTTTTAGCACTTGAACTTGACGTGGGCGTTCAACCTACTCTTGAATAATTTTTACTAAGGTTTTTCAATTTTCCAATGTAAATTCACCGTTACAAGAAACACATAACATTAAAAATCAACCTCCCGTTTGAAAACGCAATTAATGAAGTATCGTTGAGTATTTTTGTACTTAAAGATCAAGCATTCCATATTCATAAATGTTTTTTTCTTGTAGGAAGAGTTAAAGAGTTTTTTGTGTTTCATGATGTTTATCTAATACATTGACTCGTCATATTTTTTTTTTTAAAAAAACGTTATGAATTGGACATCACTTATGGAAGATTGATGATAGATCCTTAATATTTCAAACTTTTTTGTGTGTGTGACGAGGTCTATTTCAAGTAGCAATATTTTTGTGAGCATGACGTCGATTTTAATACGCTCTCATGGGATTTTAATCTCAGAATGAACTGCCCTTTAGCACAACTTGTGGAAATTGATCTTCGTTTTTCTTCTACTTAAATAACAGAATACCTGATAACGAGAATCTACTGAGGGGTGACAGTTCGGTTTACAGCAATCTAGAATCCCTTTCCAACATTCAGGTTCCTCAGTGCACCTGTACCGAGGATGGTAAAACAGAATGCTCGTACAGCACATTCTCGTCCTGTAATTCAAATCGAGGCAAAAAATATACCTGTAACGTTCATCTTCTGCAAACCAGAAGGCGTAAACGAGACGTATCAAGGAAGACAGTTGAAGAGCCTCTATTGGTATTTTGTTCGTTAATATCTATATCTTTTTCTAAATGTGAAACTGAAATTAAAAACTGCACGTTTTATGGTTTTTCAACTTCGATGTTTTTAAAAGTTTTGATGTAAACGTTTTCTTACAGCGTAGCAAGCGATCCAATACTTACGTTCAAACCGAGGCTTATGCTGAGTCAGTCTGTTTACAAGCTTTTAAAGACTCGACGGAGTATGGTACATGTCAGCAGTATGTTACTGATCTCAGTAATGTGTCTATGTCCAACTGTATCGAGGACATCAAGGTAGGATTTACACTTTCATCAAAAACTTACTTGATCGTGTCAACTTTCAATACCTAAAATGTTCCCCTTTCAAACTAGGTGTTTAATGAAAAGGAGATAATTTTTATCTATCTTGAAATTAAAAAAAAGAAATGTTTGTAAAACACTTACGCTCCTCTCCCATAAATAATTGGAATTTTGTTTAAGTCTAAGGGGCATAACTGGGGATCCAAAATGGTCCGATCGAAAGAAAAGTAATTATCAAGATATTATCATGATAAATCATTATACCAGTTTTCATTTCAATATGCGCAATATCTGCGAAGAAAATGGACGGAAATCCGCAAATTATTGGACTTTTTCTAAGTCGAAGGGGCATAACTTTGTCTAAAATGGTTCGATCGTACCGAAAACAGAATTTGACGTAGGTATTTTCATGATAAATCTTTAATAATTTTAAGATAATGAACAGAAACTGCTGGTGGGACGACAGATAGACAAACAGCAGCAAAGCTATACGCGCTCAGTTCTTTGAAGGGGGCGTAATAATTTTTGTACTCCACTTCGAAAAACATCCATAAGACATAATGCGTCAATGGATCTCATAAGTTTTCTTTATTTCAAAATGGTTTACATAACAAATAACATAAAAATAACACAAATATGTTCTGAGACGATAATTGTTCACAGAACCTTTTTTAAAAAATATAACTTAATTGTGACTTGATTGGGGGGGGTTTCAATTCCTTACCTTTTTTGCGAAAATCACATTTTTTAATTCAGGTAGGTTATTGGGTTATGATGGCTATTTATTAATTTTAGATGACAGGCGATGATAATTTAACACAGATCCACGTTCAAGCAGCTCTACAACAGTGTACCACGTTTGTTCTGTTAAATGGAACACTTCAGGAATCGGAACCTAATATTACGTACACAATACAAAACTTCTGTCCTAGCAACTGCAGCAATCATGGAACCTGTAAAGAGGGTATCATTAATGTACTGATATCTTTAGCAAGTTACATAATTATATACATGTATACTGAGGTTTACCTAAAACTCTTTTGTGAAATCTTAAGTTGCTCGAAATTAAAGAAATACTTCATTCGGAAACGCTTATTACGAAAAGAATTACGGAATAAAATTAAATTTAGTTTTAAATAAAATTAACATAACTACTGATATTCCTGTAGGAAACTGTACCTGTGACATCGGTTATGGGGGAAGTGACTGTTCGTTTGATTTACTGGCCCCGCCCACCATTACATCTGTACCTAGTGCTGGTCTGTGTGATCTGTCAAGTAGAGACTGTAGTGAAGCTACCATGCTTGGAAAGTACTTCGTGGAAAACATGGATTCCCTTTGTTACATCATCGTAAAACAGGTCAGTATAACCATTTGTTAGCAGATGAAAAAATATATGAAAACTGTGAAATCGTTCATTTTTGTGGTAGGGAGGGGTTGTTCTTTCGAGTAATGAAGAGACCTACCATGATTTTTTTTCCCACAGATATTACTAATCAACAACTCTTAATCCCCGAAATTTAATCCCCATGATCCTATATATTTTCTTCAAACTACGAAAAGCTGACCCCATGTTATTTTAAAGTAATATTATCTTAAACTGATTTCTATGGTGCAGTTTTGCTTTGCTGAACGGAAAATAAAGTTGATTCAAGTATTTATCAAACAGTCGATTTACGGTAATTTTTTCATCTTACAGTAAGATTAGATATATAATGCAAATTTTCAAAAAGGCATTTGAGATCAATTTTTGCTTTGCTGAACGGAAAATAAAGTTGATTCAAGTATTTATCAAACAGTCGATTTACGTTAATTTTTTCATCTTACAGTAAGATTAGATATATAATGCAAATTTTCAAAAAGGCATTTGAGATCAATATTTTTGTTTCTGATTTTATATTTTTTTATGCATTGTTCTGTTTTGCCGATATACGAAAACAATTCATTTTCATCGACAATTCAACTTTTAGGTTGATGTAAACCACACAACAGTCAAAGAGGACCACAGACAAGTAGCTCTGGAGGAGAGGACTCTGTTTGAGGGATTCTGTCCACATTCTGTTAACAGCTCAGGGTTGTGGGTTACTGAAATAACGTTCAACATTTCTAATGACGGTCTACGCTTCACGGATACGTATCAGATTTATCTCTACCAATCACAATGTCAGGAGTTTCATAATGAATCAGGGAGTGTGTTCTTCATTTTGAAGGTAAGATAATCTATTTTTTTCCTAATCCCGCTTCAGTAAATTCTTTTAGTTTATTCAATACGTTGTAGTAAAGATTTAGTGAAAGTTTTTCGCCTAATGGTTTGGATCCAATTTGTAAATATGCTATTCCTCGTTTTTACAGGATAACTTTTGCTACATCGACGGCAAATGTGTGCCTTCCATGAATGAAAGCAGTGTAAACGAATGTTTGATGTGTAATACCACTGAAAGTCGGTACAGCTGGACAGTATATGAATGTGAGTCCTTTTTTGCCCATATTAGTACTTACATTTTTTTTTCAATCTGTAAAAAATCTAAAAGCAAAAGATTAAAGCATGGACATTTCTATAGTCTCTTCAACTTTCAAGCAAAATCAAGGTTTAAATTGTTTAAACATACTTTAGTTGACATATTGTGTAGAAGAACTTTTTAAAGAGTATAAAAATATTTTGACTTGTAAAATATTCAGGACTATTGATTTTGATTGCTTTTCTCCGGTAAGACGTGTCAACAAAGAAGACGCACGGAGACAAAACCGAAGAATTATCTCATTAGAAAAAGCATCTTCGCTAGCCAAGGGTTTCTGATACGCTACTCTCCTCATAAACCCTTGGCCTACGGTGTTCATAGAAATTGGGATTTTTTTCATAAGTTCTGATTGGATTTCAGTACACCCAGGTCGACCAATCACACCCCTACTAATGTGTTCGGAACCTTTTATTTATCGGTGTTCTGCAAATTATAAGACCCGATGAGTTCAGAGTAGCTCTTGCAGTGGTTCTGGCGAGAGTTAGCGAGACTTCAGCGATATAGGGTAAATTATTCACGGAAATTTGGCTAGGAAGTGACTAGCACGTGGAGACATGGTAAACAGAAAAGCTATGTTGCGTTTCAGTTTTTACCACCCTAGAATCAGCTGATAATGTCTGTAGAAATGTACTTCAATCAATCGATCTCTTACATTCATTCAAACTTAAATAAGTATTCTCTATAATAAAATTTTCCGCAGTCATGAAATAAAATTTCTTTTTGGAAAAATATTTTTGCATGGGAACCAGGCCTATATTTTTTGGCGTCAGATTAGCAAATGAGGCACCAGCATGATTTAAACTGACCAATCAGCTGAATGAGTATTGCATTATGGGTTACTACGAATACTACAGGAATTTTACGCTTGAAAAAAAGGAAATTCTTATTGTAAATAAAGAAGCATTTTTAAAAATATTATGTTCATGCTCATAATGACAAACAATTCATTTGTTCAATAAACGGTGGAAGTTCAGGTTTCTGAAAGTCATACTGCAAAAGCGATTTGCGTTTGTATTAATTCCTTTGTTGTACTATCGGTGAATACAATTGCCAGGTGGATTCCCTGGCCAAACACGTGATCACGAACGTAAACAAAGTTTTGTCCATTTAAATGCATAAGAGATGCTGCTCGTTTTTTTCCTTACCCTTGAAGCGCTGGTGTTTTAAACTAGACACAAACTACATTTTATTAAACATTTTTTTCCAGTAAACAATAAATTAAAAACGCCCGTTACATCTTTAATAGTTTCTTATCTTTGTATTTTGTTTTAGGAACATTTTTTTTTATTATTTTGTATTCCATTGACATGATCATAGATTGACCTGAACCACGTGTTCGAAATAAAATGTAAACATGGTCAGTTGCTCGTGCTAAGATCCTCTGTGCGCATTTATAACAATAGCCATATAAGGCAAACAAAGGTTTGTCTGTGTAGATGATAAAACACATTTTTTACTAGCGAATCGGTCACTAGTGAGCTCTTATTTTCGCCAAAAAGTATAAGATATATTGTTATTTTAACATCCCCACCTTTAGCCACCCCCTTTCTGTTGAAAATCATGAAAGTCTTTCAGAAAGGTCTGGAAATATTTATTACAGGGCATCTTTTCAAAAGAAACAGGCTATAGCAATATCCTGTTTACTGCCAATTTTATTTATAAAACCGGTTCTACCCTATAACCCTTGAATAGATCAACCTAAACCACGTGTCTTGAATTTAAATCACAATAACATTAGTAGGGGTGAATCAGCAATTGTTTTTTGTAAATGACGATATTTGCGTTCGGGATACATCTTCACTCTTTAATCTCGGAAATGAAAAACGCAAGAAAACAACGATCCGTAAGATAACATTCAATTCTATGAATAGCCATGGTGTCATTCAATATCTTCTAAATAAGTGATTAAGAATCTATATTGAAGCTTCAGATTTGTTCTATAAATAATGAATAAACATAACTCAATTATTGCTTCTTAATTTTTCTTGAAAAAACTTTGATTTAATTTTTTTTTGAACAAGTGTCTTTATTTCTGGCGATGACGCAATCTGTGCGTACCGGATAGATTCGAGATCACGTGACGGAAAACAATCCCGTATTTTTTGAACACCGTATGCCAAGGGTTTATGAGGAGAGTAGCGTATCAGAAACCCTTGGCTAGCGAAGATGTAGAAAAAGTTTTATTTGAATTTTATTTCTTAGATTGTAAACAAGAAACAATTTCCGCCGACAATAACTTCTCCCCAGACCAGTTAACGACAATCATCGCTGTTCTGTGTTCTGTCGGTGGGTTGGCTGTAATTGTAATCACTGCCACAGTGATTATGAAAATGTGCAAGAAAGTGTAAGTGAATTGAAAAAATCTATCATAATATAATTTATATTTATGCATTAAGTTCGGAAAGTATATCACTTTGTATACTATTGAAATTCATAATTAAATTACTGCTGAAATATAACTGTAGGCATAATTTATGTGCATTTTTAGTAATGTAATATTGATTTGCTTAAAAAAGTAATAAAAAAAATATAGACATAGCACCCAGGAAAATGAAAATCGATATTGGAAAAAAAAATTCCTAAAATGAAGTTTCGATTTTATAGAGCCAATTTCTAGTCTCCATATAATATTTGACACTGTTAAAGAAAAGCCTGCATATTATTATCATTAAATAAGAACAGCGGACCTGATTTTTTTTTCAAAATTTATATAACAAGAGATAAAGATTTACTTTATTATTCAACGTATTTACTTGATTTTATGTGCATTTTTTGTATTGGGAAGGGGCATCAAAGGGAGAATGGATTTTCCAATTGTTTAGGGTTTTTTACAGCATTTCTTCAATGAGATTACATTTAATTTTGTAGAGCATTATTAAGATTCGAAAACAGCATAATCAATATCAAATGTATGCCAAGTTTTAATTTATTTACATGATACATGTTTTACAATCGTCAGTTGTGTTTCGTCTTAAAATTTTAGATTACTCTTCTACATTTTTTTTACAGGAAAGCAAGGAACCAGATCTTCGATACGAAGTTAAACAAATGATGATCGTAAATACTTTGCGTGTCGTATATTAACAAAGTTAAGAATTTGTAATAACCATATATAAACGAGAAATTAAAAAAAATATACACAAATTATAACATAAGAGAGTTAAATATAGTAGTTTGGTATAAAACATACCATAGTTTTTCTTTGAATAAAATCACGTTTGACCTGTTTCTTTACTGATGTAAAAACATTCTTGTACAACTTTGTTTTTCTAAAATATGTTAAAATAATATTTTTAAAAAATTGCTACTTCATTAAAATTGTTATCGTAGTGCTGTAATATAAAAGTAGTGTATTTTATGTATGTGTGTGTGTACATTTACATTTGTTTGTAGTGGAAAATAAAGTTCTTAGTTTGTAGTTAAGATCAATGCGTATCTTGTTTAACCTTGGAATATTAATCCTCCGGATTGCACAATTGCACTGTGCGATGGTCATTCAAAAATTACGTAGACAATGTTCCTCATCATCATATTACTCTCATCATCATATTAACGTCTCCATATCAGTGAAATAATATGGAGAGGGACGTTAAACAGTATACAATCAATCAATCAATCATCATCATATTATTCATCATATTATTATTGCAAATTAATAGATGTCAATAAAAACATCTGCAGACAAATGGTATGACGACGCCCCAGTCGATCTTTATCCACTTTAACAAACTGCAGATACGTTGTGTAGGATGGTAGGATTTCAATGCTTTTTTCTCCAACCATTCCCTGCGGGCTACAGCAGCTACACATAATGATTTTTTTATATTACATTACTTAAATGTATTAATATTGGAAGACTTAATAAGTACATATTGTAAAGTGCATTTATCAGCCCTTTTTTCCAACAGAAAGTACTGTACCTATACATAATTTGCCAAATTGGCGTATTCAAAATTTAGCGCTATTTATGGAAATGGAGTTTTTGGGCGTAATTATGAATTAGCGCTGCACGTATTGGTGCCGTACATTCTATTTATAAATGAATTGTTAGCGGTATTAATGATTTGGCGTTAATCTATCCCCGTTTGCGCTAAAATGTGAAGCCCGCTTTTTTTCAGTACACATACAGTACCTCACCACAAAGAGGGGGGGGGGGCTGTTAGAGGTATGGAATTTCTTCCCAGTTACAAAAAAATGAAATTGTAAAATTAATCCCGTACAGATTAATATATTTACACTCTATATACATTGTTCTTTTGCTTAAAATTTAAGGTTTATAATTTTGTTTTTCGTCCATCTCCACATTATTAATCAAATATTTTGAAATATTTGATCCAACGCACATCTTATTCAAGTTTTCGATGGAACGGGACTGAGAAAGCAATTGTTGAATGCAAACAAAGACCAGAAGTCACTGTCGAGAATGTAGCTCTATTGATTTGTACTTATAACAAAGGATGAGAAAAGAAACCATTGCCACCGGAACAAAATTGTAGAAGGAGAAGCGTTTAAAATGAATTTCACATAAAATACTATTTTTAGTCACCACGGCAACACCGTTCATCGAAATCAAAAACCGATGCACTATTTTATGAAACTTAATGTAGTCTGCTTGTGTGCCAAGTTTTCTTGAAATCAGATCAAAACTGTAGGTGGAGTAGCGTTTTGAAAAATTGTTTACAGACAGATAGACGGACGACGGACACCTTACTATCGCATAAGCTCTTCTGGTCTCTGACCAGTAGAGCCTAAAAAACGATGAACAGAACTCATGCAATATTTATTAATGAAATGTCAATGTTAGTAGAATTGAATCAGACGTAATAAATCAAACAACATTATAACACATTAGTATAACAAGAGGCCCAGGGGCCACAGCGCTCACCTGAGCACATCGGGCTTGAATTTATCCCCCCCCCCCTCCAGGCGTTCATCATTTGAACAAACTAGAATCTACACTACCTGAGGATGATTCCTTATAAATATCACTAATCATAGCTTTGAAGTACTTGAAAAGAAGATTTTAAAAGGTTTCCCTTTATATCCCTATGTAAATCTTGGGTCGGCCATTTTGGCCTCATCCTAGCCTCAGGGGTCATGATTTGAACAAATTTGAATCTACACTACCTGAGAATGATTCCACATGAGTTTCATCTTTCCTGGCCCAGTGATTCTTGAGAAGAAGATTTTTAAAGATTTTTCCTATTTATTCCTATGTAAAACTCGGGTCAGGCATTTTGGCCCCACCCTTGCCCTGGGGGTCATCATTTGAACAAACTTGAATCCAACTTCTCTTATTCCACAAGAGTTTCATCTTTCTTAGCCAAGTGGTTCTTGAGAAGAAGATTTTTAAAGATTTTTCCAATATATTCCTATGTAAAACTTGGGTCGGCCATTTTGGTACCACCCTTGCCTTGGGGGTCATGATTTGAACAAACTTGAATCTACACTACCTGAGGATGATTCCACATGAGTTTAATCTTTCCTGGCCCAGTGGTTCTGGAGAAAAAGATTTTTCCTATATATTCCTATATAAAAATTGGGTCGGCCATTTTGGCCCCACCCTTGCCCCGGGGGTCATCATTTGAACAAACTTGAATCTACA
>PRKT01000397.1:411566-425532 GCA_003671525.1 Saccostrea glomerata
TATGGTTATAACTGGTGAAAAAGTCCATGTTTTCCTGTGGCCGGGAAACCCAAAATATGCGTCGGATCAAAAAGTAAAATAGGAGGTGCACAATGGCAATATGTAAAAAAGATTCTGTGAAAGTTTCATCAAATTTCATTCAGTGGTATGAGAGGAGTTGCGGATAAGAGATGGGTACCCCAAAGCGTAACAGACGGACGGACAGACAGACAGACGGACGGACGTACAGACGGACGGACGGAATTAACGATTACTATATACCCTCCCGCTTTTCAAGCGGGGGGTATAATAATGAATCAGATGTAAAAAGCTTAATAAAAACATAACATTTAAAAAAATTGCGAAATAAATGGTCATATTCCGTTTTCTTAGGTGGGTGGGTAAGGGGGGGGGGGGGGTAGGGGTGATGGGTGTTGTTGTTCTTGTTTTTATTTTTCTTTACTTTGTGTACTAAATATTAAGTGATTGTACGTAAAGAATAACGTACATTAGCATTAAACCTTTTAAGTTTAAATGAAATACTACAAGACAACCCTTTCATTTTACAGACAGACAAACGGGCATTCTTATTCAACTTTTCGTTCCTTTTCCATGAAATCAATATATTCACCGAATAAATAAAATTCCTATACAAATATGCATTATTTTCACGAAGTCCTTCAATTTTTCTTCATATGTACAATATTATGGTGAGATTTCATTCATTGATCTTTGATCTCCTTTTATTTTAAATTTTGACCATAGAATTTTCTACGACCGGGCAAAAATTATTGTTTGATAATATATCTGACCAAAAAAGTACAAATCAGCCGTAGGGTAGGGTGGTACATTAAAGTCAAATTTTTGATGGTCTTGTCACTCCACTATATATGCTTATGGGCTTGGCTAGGGAAAGAACAGTGCTAAGCCATTTTCGTGCAATATTCAGCTATGTTAATTTCCTTCAGATTGGAAATTTATTGATTTCGACCGTATGATTACAATTTAATTATAATTAAAGATTATCCCTTGCTGAAAAATTTTCAGTACCCGTAAAACTGCGATGAGCCTGAAAATGCTAGTCCGGACCCCTGGAGGCAACATATTCAGATGCTCGAGGAATAGAGACAACACCAAGTCATCTAGGACCTACCCTCTCTTTGACAGAAGTAATTTGATGCTCCCGGATATAATGCTTTCCCCCAAGTTCTATCTGTAAAAGAGCAGCCTGGCACAATGCGCACGCTTTTCAGGAATGGCCTAAGGTACAACGGCCGTACTTGAGAATTAAGTGTTACTAGAAAAATCTTAAAATTCCCTACACAGATCTTTTAAAAGTACTTTGTGAAACTTTCTGTAAATTCTCTTTGGCAAATATATTGGGATTTTTGTGATGGTCATAAATTGTATTCAATACAAAACAAAGTTAATCAATCATCCGACTTCGGTTTGAAACGTCAGGACGAAGTTATTTTTTCAAGATTAAGAATTGGACATTCAAGGTTTACCCATTCCTATTTAATGAGCGGAGAACATCAACCTGAATGCATATCTTGTGACTGTGCCATAACTTTAAATCATATACTTTTAGAATGTACTGATTTTACACCTGTTCGAAATAGACTTTTTAATGGTGTAAAAACGATGCATGACCTTTTTTGCAAATGTAACTCCTAGCGCAATTTTACAATACCTGCAAGAAACAGATCTTTACAATAAGATTTAAATGTCAATATTTTTATAAACATTATTATCTTTGTATTTAACTGTTTTTATTTTATAATTCAAAGTCCGTCGGATGGGACGTTAAATGGTGCCCCGTGTCAAGGATAACAACCCCCTTGGCACGCAAAAGATCGTTTCTCTGGAGTTCGAAAAAGAGTAGGCTCACTGGGGGCCGCCAGAGAAACCCAAAACTTTTAAAACCGTTCATACAGTATTTAAATTTCTCCGCCGAAATATGGCTGAAATATTGCCGACTCGGCGTAAAAAAAACAATAATCAATCAATCAAACTTAAGAGTATTTCTACACAGATCTGCGGTTCCGAAAATTGCAGGTGGTAATGGAGATAGGTGAATCCCTATTTGGATGTAGAGTGAAATTCAATAGAAGAAATACTAACTGTGGATTAAAGGTATAAAACTAATAAAAAAATGAAATTGCGTTTCTCACCAAATGAAAATGAAGCAAGTGTATTTCATTACAAGTTGAAAGAATTGCGTGCCTCACACTTTGAACACCTGCTTTAATAAATATATGCATGTTATTTATTCTATGACTTAGCAAATTCAACTAAAACATTTGATAAGGGTAAAAGAAATTAGAATAGTTCCAGGAAATCCTGTGCAAGAATAACAGTCAAGCAAGAGTAACTCACCAAATAAACAAATTATGCAACAAAAAAATGCAGATATCATTTACAAGCAGTTACATGATCTGATCACAAAAAACTTGTCGTGTTTCAAGTTAAGGACATTTTTATCCGAAACAAGATGTGTTTGTGAAACACTATGCGCCCGGCGGCAACAAATTTAAAAAATATATTTTTAGCATAAAGGTCACAGTCAAGGTCACAAAGTCATTCATCTTGGTGTCATTTGAAAGATCTTGATTAGTGAAGTATGCATGCCAAATATGAAGTCTCTAGCTTTCATGGTTCAAAAGTTATTTTGAAGGTTCAAAAAAGCTATTTTTAGCATATAAGACACAGTCAAGGTGACAATCATTAATCTTGGTGTCATGTGAAAGGGCTTCATTAGTAAAGTATGCATGCCAAATATAAAGTCTCTATCTTTCTTCGTTCAAAGGTAATGGCAAAGGTTAAAGTTTGCCGTCAAAAAATCTATATTTAGCGTATAGGTCACAGTCAAGGTCACAAGGTCATAGACTATGGTGTCTTTTGAAAACACTTAATAAGGTTTGTATGTATACCAAATGTGAAGTCTCTATCTTTTATGGTTCAAAAGTTATGACAAAGGTTAAAGTTTGCAAAAAATCCCTATTTTAGCATATAGGTCATAGTCAAGGTCACAAGGTCATTGATCTTGGTGTCATTTGAAAGAGCTTTATTGGTGAAGTGGGCATACTAAATATGAAGTCTCAACCATTCATGGTTCAAAAGTTATGGCGAAGGTTAAAGTTTGCAGACAAACAGACAGACAGACAGGACAAAAACAATATACGCCTCGGATCTTGCGATCCGGGCGCATAAAAAGGTAATAGTTGAAAGATATTGGTTAGTATTAATAAGGATGAATTTCAAAACAATGAAATGAAAAAGGCTATCGATTTCCAAGGATATTTAATTACAATATTATTTAATTTGAGGAAATATTACATAATTTTTTTCTCTTTGAGATTTTGATCTTTGGGATGGTCCAAGAGAAACCGCTACATTTCATAGTGATGTATCCCGTGTCAGACAGATCAAAAGATACCAATCGTCGAACGCCACTTAGAAAAAGGGTCCACTAACACCAATGGAATCGAAGGGGCCTGGAAACATGCGAAAGATCACTTCGATTCAGAAGACTGGTGGGCACAAAACTCTTTACAATTTGAAGGGCTTTAGGCAGAAATAATGTGGAGATCCTCGGAAAGGAGAAATATTTATGAGGAATTTTTTTCATCTTTTGAAGTCGATGACCTATTTGATGGGCAACCACATTACACATATCCAACTCCACTTTCAGTTCTTGGGAACGAATTCTAGAAACCCAGTCCAAAATTGATGACTTGAAAATCAGAGCAGGCACTTACATCTTGATAATTTAAATAATATTCTACTCAATACTGTGCCTGTAGATTTGTCATTAGGTTTCACTTTTTCATTTTTTTGACAGAACACTGATGAGAAAAGCGAGGCTGAATTGCAGATTGAGACAGCTTTGGCTGAGTTGTTTTCTGGTTCAGGGGAGGAACGTAGCACAGGTATTTTGCCAAACAGCGAGATTTCTTCCATTGAGCTGCAGGAACGACAATTGTTAGAAAAGTCTAGTTTGGATCAAGTTTTCGAGATGTTGCCAGAGTCTGGAGCCGAGAATGAAGGTGACACTACCCAGATTGAATTCTCAGTCGCAGGAGGAAAAGCCTTTAAGAAAAGATATTAAAAAGTTTTTGTGTCTGATGGCTTTAACTAAATAGTGAACTAAACAATGAATATTAAGAACTCTATCATTGAATTTACTAAAATTATTAATTTGTATTTTGGAGAATCAAAATCGATTCTTGAAGATTGACTGATTGTATATTGTTTAACGCCGAGTCAGCAATTTTTCAGCCATATTTCGGCAGAATGAAGAAGGGATACAACTCAGACAAGTAAATGTGGAAGGTAAGATCTCGGTGACCAGACGTGTTTTACAATGCTCCTCCTTATCAGTAATTACCTGTACTTCTGGATATGATTAATAATGGAGTCAATCAATTTGAATGAAAATACGAGTATATTTAAATCTATTCTGGATACCTTTGGACTTTCATTTGCACAAGGAGATTTAAATTCTTTTCCTGATGATGAAGATCCATTACTTGATGTCCATGTGCCAGATTTCTTACAAGTACGATTCAACAAACAGAGTGTAACACTGAACTATGAGGAAGATAAATTTGACGACATTGTGACCATTCTTAACAATGATTTACTGTTTGCCAAAACTGGATTTAAAAATGGAAACATCTACAAATCATGTAATGGTAATATTACAGCTACGCTTTATAAATCTACCCAAACAATCCATATTCAAGGAAGTGAAAGACTCAGTTGGCTTAGAGATTTCCTAAATCAAATTAATCATCTACCAATAACTGAAGTCAGTAAAATCGAAGGAATAGGCATACCAGAGCCACAAGATATGTCTACACCTAAACATAGCAAATCGCAAGAAACGAAAGCTCGGCCATGTCTCAATTGCAATAGTTTTGATGTTATTCAAAAACAAACAAAGACTGTGTCTGATCTCTCCGAAGAAGTTGCTAGACTTAAGCTGGAGCTGAAATCTCTACAGGTTAAAAATACAAATTCTGTAGACGCAACTAACCAAACAAGGGAATCAGTTACAAAAGCTAAGGCGATGGACACAAGGGATCTAAAGGATTCCAAATTACAAGGTGTAACCAGACACACACAGTGTTCTAAAGTGGAGACAACAGATTCTTCAACATCCCCTGAAACTGATCAGAGTAGCCAAATAATTCACAATAAACCCAGCAAGAACCAACGACTGGAGTCAGACTTTCCATCTGGAAAGTAAGTGTTGATAATTGGTGATTCTAGAACACGTGGATTATTGAGACATGTTGCTGTCCGAACAAATAGAGGTGCTCGGCTGTCAAACATCAGGAGAATTCTCCAGGAAACCGACCTATAGTCCTTCGGGTCAATAATCCTACTTGCCGGGGTAATGATGCTGCCAAGGACAGGGAATTGGAGAGTCCAGTGAATGTCATCTCAGTGAAATTGTGCAAGAAATCCAGAGGAGGTCCCCACATACCGAAATATTCATATCGGAAATACCACGACGACGAGATGCTGATGTTACACACATGAATGAAATAAGATTAAGGAATACAGTGTCAACATGATTTCTCTACAAGATAAGTTCAAGTCATCAGGTATGTTTTGGAAGGATGGGATTAATTTATCCGACAAGGGAACATCTACACTACTGAAATTCTATAATGCGCACATTCCGGTCATCAAAGCCCGCCATCAGAATGATACACAAAATGCGACTGGTATTGTGAATATGTGTTATTTTTGCGGTGAAAATGGTCATTCTTCACGGAATTGTAGGCATGGATGTAAAATTCTTTGCTGGAACTGCAACTCTTCTGGACATAAGGCAAAACACTGTTCCTATTAGGAATTCGGCAAAGAGGAAATTGCCGAAAAAACATTCCTCTTTAAATCAAACCCCTTAGTGTTTTGGATAATCTTTGTGGTGAATGTGGTGAAATATCATGCAAATGCTCATATCTCTGTAATTCACACAATACTAATATATTACTCAGATCAGGTCAAGATAAAGATTTAAATCCTATACACGTTCTAATAATGAAAATGATGTAAATGGTTCTTTAAAAAATGTATCTCTTAGGAAAATTCATAAATATACGTCACAAACTACGAGTTCATCGAAGAAAAATTCTAACTTACTAAATCCTGAAACCATGGGGAACCACAGAAGAAAAATTCAAATTCAAATTCATTTAATTTTGGAGTCATCAAAAAAGGTCTTAGATTTGGGAATCTAAATATATGTCACATCTCGCCTAAAATTGACCAGCTTAGGCTTCTTTCATCATGTTATCATTCTATTGATGTATTTGGTATATGTGAAACTTTTCTAAATGAACAGACGGACAATTGTGAATTAGATGTCCATTGATTTAATTTTGAGAGAAGAGATAGATTAGGGAATTCGGGAGGAGGAATAATTGTATATATCTCAAATAATTTGTATTACAAACGTCGCAATGATTTTGAAATAGGTGGCATAGAAACAATATTGCTTGATATTAACATCCCAAATTCAAAACCAATTTTTTATTGTACTGCATATAGGCCCCCATCTGCCACCACCTGCTGGGTAGAAAGTCTAACACGGGAGATAAATTGTGCATCCCGCTGTGACGATGCTGAAATTATTTTAACAGGTGATTTTAATATTGACCTGATGAAAGACCCCCCAAGATACTGGACCTCTGCTTTTGAAGAATATGACTTCTCACAGATAATTAATGTACCCACGAGAATAACAGATGTCTCCTCAACCCTTATTGATCATGTATATACAAACCTACCTGAGAACATATGTGAATCTGTAGTACCGCCAATTGCAATCTCTGACCACTATCCTATTTGTTTTAAAAGAAAATTAAATGATTGTGTAAAGAAGCACAAACACACGAAGATAACATACAGAGACTTCAAAAAGTTTAATGACATAAACTTTCTCTCAGACTTAAAGTTAATTTTCAATCCTTATATTCACTCTCTAATCCTAATGATGCATTAAATAAATTTTATTCGCTTTTTAATGATGTACTAAACAAACATGCAAAAATAAAATCTAAGAGTGAAGTATGATGCAAGACCAAAATGGTTAACCCAAGAAATTCTTGAAGCACAGCACAAGCGCAATAATTTTCATAAAATTAAGGACTTTGAAAACTACAGATTATGGCGAAATAAAGTAACGTCACTAATTGAAAATGCAAAAATTAATTATTATAAATCAACTGTAGAGCAAAACAAAAATCCACGCCAGATGCGGAAGGCATTAAACAAATTAGCTTCCACTCCAAAAAATTAAAGTCCGACGGCACTTGAACAAAATAATAATGTAACTGAGGATACACAAGAAATTGCAGAGATATTTAATTCTCATTTCTCAAACGTCTCTGCTAAACTCCTTGAAGGATTAAATAAAGAAAAGTGTAATTTCGATGGCCTTTTAAATTTTGTACAGTCTAATTTGGGAACAGAAATGTTTTCTATCCCGATTATTAGCCCTGATGAAGTGGTTTCCTTACTAAACAATTAATTATTATAAATCAACTGTAGAGCAAAACAAAAATCCACGCCAGATGCGGAATGCATTAAACAAATTAGCTTCTACTCCAAAAAATTATAGTCCGACGGCACTTGAACAAAATAATAATGTAACCGAGGATACACAAGAAATTGCAGAGATATTTAATTCTCATTTCTCAAATGTCTCTGCTAAACTCCTTGAAGGATTAAATAAAGAAAAGTGTAATTTCGATGGCCTTTTAAATTTTGTACAGTCTAATTTGGGAACAGAAATGTTTTCTATCCCGCTTATTAGCCCTGATGAAGTGGTTTCCTTACTAAACAAACTAGATGTTGATAAATCATCAGGTGTAGATACCATCGGTCTACGTTTATTAAAACTTATTGCACAAATAATACATAAACCTGTAACCTATTATACCATATCATAAATACTAGTATTACATCAGGTATTTTCCCGAAAAGTTTTAAATTTGTCAAAGTTACACCTATCTATAAAAACGGAAACAAGCTAGATCTAAATAACTACAGACCCATTTCTATTTTACCGACATTATCAACAATTATAGAAAAACATGTGGCAAAATATGTACGATTTCTATTTTCAGAATTTGATCTTTTAATAGAATCTCAATCAGGTTTCGGAGAATTTCACTCATGTCAAACAGCCCTTTCAAACATTACAGATAAATGGTTATATGAAATGGACCAAGGCAAACTTGTTGGTACTGTCCTTCTCGACTTCAGTAAGGCTTTTGACTTAGTAAATCATGAAATTCTTCGTAAAAAGCTAGAGTGTTAAAATTTTAATGAAATAACTTTACACTGGTTTCGATAATATTTAAGTGACAGACTTCAAAGTGTCCATCTGTCTAACAAAAAATCATCTTATCAGCAAGTCACAGCGGGAGTTCCACAGGGGTTTATACTAGGTCTTCTTTTGTTTTTACTGTACATTAATGATCTTCCACTTTATACAAAAAATTCAAACATAGATTTGTTTGCCGATGATGCCACTTAACATGCCCCTTAAGATCCCCAATATATAGTAAATTCATTATCAATGGATACTGCTTGGAATTGGTGAAACTCAAAATTGGTGCACTCAAAATCAAATGATACTTAATGCCTCAAAAACTAAGTGCATGTTAATAGGGACTCATCAGAAGAGATCAGAGTTCGTAGACCACGATTTTCCTTTATACGTTTCGAACCAGAAATTAGACAATGTAACATATAAAAAAAATTCTTGGGGTATATTTAGATAATTCTTTACAATACAATATACATATCGACCATGTATGTAAAACTCTGTCACGTAAAATTTCTGCACTCCGTAGAATTAAAAAATATCTTCCCCTTCAAACACGCAAGTTGTTTTATAATGCTTACATCATGCCTACCATTTATTACTGCCTAACAATTTGGGAAAAATACATCCAGATTAAATCTTGACAGAGTTCATAAACTTCAAAAACGTGCTGCAAGGTAAATTTTAGATGCGCCCCCTGATGCATCCTCATGATCCCTTTTTGATGAACTTGATTGGCTTACTGTTTATGAACAGCTTACTGCAAATAAATATGTATTGTTATATAAATCCCTCTTTAAATATTGTCCTACTTATTAACATGAAATGTTTCAATTTCATATTAATAACTAATATACTCTTCGATCTGAATCCAATGTTGATTTGTGTATGCCAATTCATAAATGTAAACTTGTTGAAAATTCCTTCCAGTACTCTGGTGCCATTTTATGGAACGCTTTACCGGTGTCAGATCAATTTGTGATTCATGTTAATTTGTATATTTATGTATTTATTTATAATATGTCTGTATGTGTATAACTATGTATCTTCATATTGTTAATTGTCAGAAGGCCCTGGGGAAGAATAGTGGTTGCACTAATCAGGTTACCTTCTTTAAATAAAGTATTATTATTACAATTTTATATCTCACCTGAGCTAAAGGCTCAAGTGAGCGTTTATGATCACATTTTATCCGTAGTTCGTCCGTTTGTATACTTTTCACATTTTCGACTTCTTCTCAAGAACCACTGGACCAATTTAATTCAAACTTGGTACACAGCATTAATATAGAACTTTTGTGTTATTTTACCATTTTTTATGAAAGTTGAGTACAAATCCAATATCTATTGATTTCCAATGTGTTATTCAATATAACCAGTACAAGGTCAGATGTTATATAACTTTTTGGGCAAAGTAAAGATGTTGTTAGCTTATTATCTTATACTTATTTACAAATTGTGTATTCGGACCAGGAGATTGAGTAATAAGATCAATCGCTATCAATAGATTAAATACCTCATGTAAGTGGTCAGTGTTTTCAGGTGATAATTGTGTGAATTTTGGTTAAACCTATTGACTTTAAATTTGTCTTGAATTGAAGATATCAAATATGAAATTCTAAATTAGGCAAAGGTCAATTTCTTAATATAATTACGAAAACACTGATCACAAGATGACCACATGTAGTCAAGTCACATGGGTACCGAAAAAGTGAACAAGTTGTAAAATTGGCATGGAAACCGGTCCTGGGGTATATAATGGCCGTGCGAGCCCTGAAAACCTCAGTTGCGGTTTCTCAATTTAATAAATTCGTAAAAGCATACAACTTGTTTTCTTTTAAGGCCAGCAATTACAGAGGCTGAAAACTAAGTTACAAAGCCATCCCTCATTAGCCAAGCGAGAACCCAGCTCATACCAAAAATAAAATATATACTTTTCGTCTATAACAATCTGGTGGAGAATCTTTTTCGCTGATCCCGAGAATGGACTTACGCAGTGGAAGACAAACGAATTTCCAAGGAATGCGACCCACAGGGGGAGCATCCGCACCAACAACAACCGCTGAAGTTACTCCAACAGGACCGCCCACTCTGCGAGACCTGGGCAGGGTCAGACGTATCCTGAGTTCTATAACAGGACCACGATCTACACAACCACCGGATTATCCGGCAATTACAAGTAATTATAGTACTACATCTTCTTCAATAACGTCTTCCTCTTCAATTACGTCATCTCCTACTGTTCATGTTACGTCTTCTCTACCAGCATACACATTATCTCATCCTGCGACGCCACAGGAGCATAGGCATGCTCCGAATGTCATTAAACTTTCTTCTTACTATCAGGCTGAACCGGCCAGCCAGTGGTGGTCACTCTTTATGGCCATGGTGTCATATTTTAACATGTCTCAATCGGCGGCGTTGTCTGCTTTCCCGTTTTATCTGGGAGACATTCCCAGACAATGGTATTTCGAACTTAGTCCCTCAGTAAAAACCTCATTAGAAAGTTTGAAAGATTTCAAAAACAAAAATCAACTTTTGATATTAACTTATTAAATTTAAAACAATATAAAGAAGAAAGGGTCGATGACTACATGGCCCGGGTAACGCGTCTAACCACTGAATATGAACTCCCAATTCACTTACTTGTTGGGATAACTATTCAAGGGTTAAAATCTGAACTGAGGCAAATTGTAATGCCTCAGAGTCCAGAAACGTTAGAAAAAGTCAGAAAATTGGCTCTTGTGGCGGAGCAAACAATCAAATCTACGGAAACTGCAAATGCATCGTTTGCAGCTTCCATACAGCAATTGGAAGACAGGTTAATGTCTCCGATTTCAAATAAATTTGAAGCTACGTCAGCGGCAATAGCAAGCTCGAATTCAAGATATGATAACCGACCATTTCAAAAACGATTTTACCAAACCAATCAAAGAAATTTTCATCCCAATTATGTTTCAAATCCGAAGCCAAATTTTAATCAAAATTTTTCTCGAAACGTAAATGCAAAATGCCAAGGTTGTGGAGGTAACTGCATGTCCCGACAGCAATGCCGCGCATTGGGCAAACAATGTATAAAATGCAAGAAATTAAATCATTTTGCAAGTGTTTGTAGATCTGCAATGCGCACAAATGTCCCACAATAGGGGTGCGCGCCTATCCCTGGATTTTCCAAGGATGGGCACAAAGGTAAGAAAACTGTAACCTTGGGTTTAACGGTAGCTTTACAATCTCGAAGCACAATTGACATTGGGATTGGGCTTCGTAAAACTAAGTCATTGGTAGACACGGGGTCACAAATTACTCTCATCAGCCATTCTTTCTTTAAATCGACAGAATTTAAAGACCATAAACTTTTAAAGCCAGACTATGACGTCATTAAAGGTGTTAGCAATAATACTCTTCCAATTCTTGGAAAAATCATTCTTCCCTTTGAAATTGACCACAAAATATTTTGGAACCCAGTTCATGTGGTAAAAGGCTTGAATCAAACAGTTATCATTGGTGTTGATTTCATGGAAAAGCACAATGTGTCTCTGCATTTAAAATATAAAACGATTCAAATTGCTGACTCAAACAATTCTATTCCAATAGAATTAAAACGTCATTTTGCAAGAACCGCTCAAAAAATTGTTGTTCCCCCCATGCATGAAATGATCATCCCAGTCAAAATTTCTAAATTACAACAGCATCAAAATGTGTATTTAGAACCCTGTGAAAATCTTGCCACTAAACAGTTACTTGCCGCAAAAACAATCGCGAGTGTTCAAAATCAACGCGGTATGTTTAAGGTTTGCAATCCTACGGCGGACGAAATAACACTCGGTAATAATACAATTGTTGCCACAGTCGACTGTGTCCACAATGATGAGATAATACCATTCAAATCCCCGAAAAGTACTCAAACAAATGCAACACAAGTCGAATCCAAAGGGGAAGGTAAACAAAAATCTCCAATCACCTTTGATTTGACAAATTCTGAATTAAATGACACTCAAAAATTGGAATTGCAAAAGTTTTTAAAGGATTACAGAGATGTTTTTGCAGTAGATTTAACTGAATTTGGTAAAACAGTAGGAAGATTTTCTCATAAAATAGAAACATTTGATGCTCCTCCAATCCGCATGCCTTTTTATCGCCAACCCCCTCATTTACAGAAAGAAGTTGATCGACAAGTTCAAGAATTATTAGAAAATGACATTGTTGAAGAATCAAACAGTGAATATCATTCCCCTGTTGTTTTGGTAAAGAAAAAAGATGGAAAATATAGGTTTTGTGTAGATTATCGCAAACTAAACAAAATTACGAAACCTTTGTCATTTCCCTTACCCAGACTTGAGTGTGTCTTTGACACTATAGCAGAGGCAGAATCTCAAATTTTTTCTACTTTTGATCTGCATTCTGGGTATTGGCAATTACAAATGGATCCGGAAACGAAACACAAAGCAGCGTTTATCACTCAAAATGGGGTTTATGAATGGAAAAGACTTGGTATGGGACTGAAAAACAGCTGTGTTTCATTTCAAATGGCCATGTCACAAATCTTAAGAGGTTTACATTGGAAAAACATGTTGTTTTATGTGGATGACATTTGTGTCTTTTCAAAAGATTTCGATTCTCATTTACACCATCTTAAAGATCTTTTTGGTCGTTTGAGAAATGCAGGTTTAACTTTAAATCCAAAGAAATGTAAGTTTGCGGCTAAAGAAGTTAAATTCTTGGGGCATCTTATTTCAAAAGAAGGCATTCAAGTTGATCCAAACATTTGGTGAAGGGGAGTTGAAATT
This sequence comes from Saccostrea glomerata, assembly GCA_003671525.1. Taxonomy (NCBI): domain Eukaryota; kingdom Metazoa; phylum Mollusca; class Bivalvia; order Ostreida; family Ostreidae; genus Saccostrea; species Saccostrea glomerata. The sequence continues at coordinate 424,682 of PRKT01000397.1, forward strand.
ATAAAAATGAAGAGCCAAATCCCTTCATCAAGAAAATACAAAAATAGGGTAGGGTCATTAAAACATTTTCAAGAACCACTGGCCAGAAACCACTTTAGCACAAATCACGTGACTGTACACATGGATGTAAGTAATCTACAGTAGAAGTTAGAATCAAACTGGAAAATATAAATTTCCAGAAGTTACATCAAAGGCAAGAATGCAGTGAACTGCAATTGTAGGAGGAATTTACACAAACATTCAATTTTAGTTACCATGGCAACATCGTTCATAAAAAAACCTGATAAGACATTAATGTATATTAGTGTACTTTACATGTATGCCATATTTAAATGAAACCAGACCAAAACTGTTGCAGGAGTAGCATATGAAATGTATTTCATCTACAATATAATTGCCAAAAAAATAAATTTCAAAGTTCAACAATCTCTGCCATCCACAGTCATCTTATCAGATGTTTTAGATCTGGACGTGAACAACTCCCGAGATGAGAAATAAGAATTTTTGGAGTCCTGAACCACTTTAATTTTCACATACTACAAAAACCTGAGATGGTCAAAGGATAGAGAAGTGGAGTCGCTGAGACCCAGGAAATTTATTCAATATTAATTTACATAATGAGCATGAAATTCGCTCTTCTGTAGCAGGATCTACCAATAAGGATGGACTGTATTGGTCAAGGAAACTAAAGCAAGCAGAATTTTCAGATTGAGTGACAATATATATATATATATATATATATATATATATATATATATATATATATATATATATATATATATATATATATATATATATTTGGTTTAGGGTCTGTGATAATACGGTTAAGGCCATATCCTTTATCTCCCCCC
>PRKT01000397.1:425780-442658 GCA_003671525.1 Saccostrea glomerata
CCCCCCCCCCCCCCCCCCCCCGTATTGCGCGTTTCATTCATGTCCATTGTACATTATATATTTTATAAAAGCTTTCTGAAAGAACATGGGTGTCTACACAAACGTGCCGTTAAGATAAAAAGCTCGATTATAAAACCGTCTCAAGTTAGACTAAATCGGCGATACTGATCGCAGAATAACTGTTGAATTCAAGTTTAAGGTTTTCTGGACCATTGGCTTTTGAAAAGAAGGTTTTTTTTTAAAAAAATGTTTCTCAATATTTCAATATAAACTTTGATTCCCTATTCTGGCCCCGTCCTTTGCCTTGGAATCACGATAAGAACAATTAAGAATCTACACTACCTAAGGATGCTTCCACGTAAATTTCAGCTTTTCTGGTCCAGTGGTTCTTCAGAAAAAAATTTTCAAATATTTTTCCTATATATTTCTATGTTAAATTTGATTCCCCATTGTGGCCTCGCCTTACCCCCGGGGGTCATGATTTGAACAATTTAGAATCTACACTACCTTAGAATGCTTCCAAATAAGTTTCAACTTTTCTTGAGAAGATTTTTTAATGACCCTACCCTATTTTTGTCCTTTTTTGATTATCACCCCTTGTGAAGGAACTTGGCCCTTCATTTTAACAATTTAATTGTCCCTTTACCCAAGGATGCTTTGTACCAAGTTTGGTCAAATTGGACCCGTGGTTCTTGAGAAGAAGTCGAAAATGTGAGAAGTTTATAGACGGACGGACGGACGGACGACGGACAAAATGTGATCAGAAAAGCTCACTTGAGCCTTTGGTCTGGGTGAGCTAAAAAGTGTAATGTATGTTGGAATCGAACAAAGCAATCTCGCGATATTTGAAGCGGGTTCACAAAGGTGTAATGGGTACCGCAATGGATTTTCACGCTGGCGACCCGGGTTGATCCCCCCTGTGTCCGAATTTTACAATCACTTTTTCAGTTTGATTTTACGTTGTTTTTTTTTTCGGAATCAGACGGAAGACCTCTCGTTGCTTGCCAGTTTCGTTTCTAGTTCTTCTTCCTGGGTACTTTTTTGTCCGGGAGTGATCTTGTAAACTGTTCATCCGATGTAGGTAAAACCTTTTTTGGGTCCGTAGACATGTTATGTAGATTTGCGGAATCAAGGTCATTTTTCGCGCACGTGCTTGCAAGAGCGCGCACCTGCAACATGTGAAATGACCAATACAATAGATATAGCCGCAACTTTTCTATTTTTTGATGAAATTCTTTGAAACTCATAATTTGAGGATATATTAGTAGTATAGACATGATGACATGGTCATAATAGCAAGATCTCACGCGCATGCACATGCGCTTCGCTCTTATTGGCTGAAACTAAAGTCTCAATATCTTTCTTGTTTTTTGACAAAAACCTTTGAAATTTTGAACATAGTCTTACATTATAAAAATCTACAGCATGATATATAACAAGTATAATAAAAGCATGCACATGTGTTGCGATCTGATTGGCTGAAACTTTGAATGCCTATAACTTTCTTGGTTCTCAACAGAACGGGACGAAATTTAGAATATGGATAGGTATGATAAATTGCTACATTATGCTTCTATCAGAATTGAATACAAGGACACGCATGCATGCACGTGCACCCGCGCAATACGCAAAATGACCAGTATATTTGAAAAACGGTAACATTCATATTTTTATGATTTTTCTTATTGATTCTAACGACAGTAAGAAATGTTAATGGATTTCACAACATGCCATGATCAACTTGCATGTGCATGCACGTGTGTGCACGTGCAATGAGTTAAATGTTATCGTGATAAGCAACATCGACAAAAAACCAGCTTGACAGGATTTTCCATTTCGACAAATTTTCACACCTACAGCTTTCAGTTGATAAAAACCAACAAGAGGCCAACAAGCCTTTTGGGTCACCTGAGTATCATGTAACGACTTCCAATAATTGAATTTGGTTTATGTTTTAAACCAGAGACCATGAAATTCACAATTTTGAAGGAGGCACCATTCCTGACTGACGTTTTTCATACCAATTGTTAGTCCATTATACACTGAATTGACGATGTTTTTTTTTTCTGTTATTTCCTGATCATGACAAAGAGCACACGGCGGGTGCGACCGGTCGGCAGGGGATGCTCACTCGTTTATGACCCCTGATCCCACCTCTGTTGTTTCGGGGGTCCGTGTTTGCTCTGCTCTTATTTTGTATTGTTTTATGGACTTTGAGACTGAATACTGTTCGTTATCTCCATATCCTTCATATCATAATTATACACTCAGCAATGTTTACTAGATACATGTAGTTACTAAATACCTATAAATAGATCAGAGTATGTAAGAGAAAATTGGCTTTCATTCTTAACCATGCAATTGTGCAACATACTTAAAAATCATAAATGTTATTTCATCAAATATGGTTGATTTACACTATTGCGCAGATTTCAAAGCATTAATTTATTTTCAGACCCCCCTCCCCCGATACCCCTGACTAAGGAAAATGAAATTAACCATTTTGCTAGATGCACCTTTCCTCATCATTAATATATATATATACTTAGATCATTGGTATGAAACCCAGGAGCAGAGGAAAATATTTTCAAAGAATTAATGTATTTTCGCTATATAATCAAAAGAGCCCCCTCCCCTTACACCAAATAGCTAAACCCCTGATATAGGGGCCATGAAATTAACATATTTGGAAAACGCATTCTTGCTCATTATAACTATGTAATTAGTTAGTTTATTTATTATCAAGAATCAGAGGAGAACATTTTTGAAAAAATTATTTTTTCAAAAATTTTCTCCTCTGATTCTTGTTATTATTAAATAAACTAACTAATTACACAGTTATAATGAGCAAGAATGCATTAAATCTCTGATAATTTTCTTTTCTGATCCTGGATATTAAATAAACTTAGTACATAGTTATGATGAGCAAGAGTGCCTCTTCCAAATTTGTGAATTTCTTGGCCCCAGGGTGAGGGGTTATAGTGCTAGGGTAGGACTATATAGATCATTTAGTGAAAATGCATTATTTTCATTTTCACTATATATAATCAATAGAGCCCCTCCCTAACACCAGAACCCCTGACCCTGGGGCCATGAAACTTACAAATTTGAAAGAGGCACTCTTGCTAATCATAACTACTGTATACAGGGAAATTTTCGCCCCTTTCGCCCTACCCTCATTTGGGCGAATTTAAAACGGGGCGAATTTAAAAGATACTGTAGTGTTTCTTAAACAAAACTTTGACTGGGCGAATTTAAAACGGGGCAATATTGTTTACAAGTGTGAAAGGGCGAAAATAAGACGGGGCGAAAATAACCCTGTATACAGTATGTGCTAAGTAAGTTTATTTAATACCCCATAGCAGAGAAGAAGATTTAAGAGATTCAATGCATTTTCACTATATAATCAATAGAGCCCCGCCCTAACACCAGAACCCCTGACCCTGGGGCAAAGAAATTCACAATTTTGGAAGAAGCATTCTTTTTCATCATAACTATGTACTAAATAAGTTTATTTTATACCCAGGAGCAGAGAAGATTTTTAAAGAAATAATGCATTATATATTCTATATAGCCCCGCCCTAGCACTAGAACCCCTGACCCTGGGGCCATGAATTTCACAATTTGGTAGAGGATTCAATGCTCATTACAATCATGCCAACAGTTTAACTGCTTGATGTCAAGGAGTAAAGAAGAAGATTTCATTAATTTTAGTGGTTTTGGCCCCACCCCTCAGGCCCAAGGGGGGCCGAGACCATAAAACTATAAATTTTTGTTTCCCTTCACCCATAGATGCTGTATACCAAATTTGTTTGAAATATGTTCAGTGGTTTTAGAGAAGAAGCTGAAAATGTTCAAATGTTAACATAGTTACGATACACGACGGACGACGACGGACGAAAACGGAAAGCATCACCTGAGTGAGTGACTCAGGTGACTAAATAAAAAATGGAAGTTGCATTAATTTCTTACTATATTATTCAGCATATTCCATCTTTCATAACCTAGGTTACGTGCAAAGTCTATCATCAACCGATTGCACCTGCTTCCATCAGCCATCTAGGAAAGTCACGAGGTGGCGAGATTTCAAGCGCCGGAAGTACGCAGAGTGACAAGCATACGATGCATTAAAATTCCAATTACACTGAATATTTCACATATCATGCAAAAATTAAAATATTGTTAAAGAATAATTTTTAAAATCTTTGAGTTGATCTAAAGCTTAATAATAATTAAAGTCCATGTAATTACGAAGTTTTCCGAAAATCTACGTCATCTTATGAATAATAGGCGGAGAAAATGTCACAAAATAAGCCCCGCCTCCCTATAGATGTACTTAACAATATGGAGACGTCGTACAGTGCAGGGATCTAATTTTGTTACATAAACCAGCATCAGGATCAGCATAAGTAGGATCAGGATAGAACTAGCATCAGCATCAGCATTTAAAAAAACAGCATTACTTGGATCAGCATCAGCAAGCAAAGGATAGAACTAGCATTGACCAAAGTGAAAACAGATAAAGGAAAGTCATTTAATACAAATTACAAATAAAAATTACCCCAAAAATTATTTTTAATGGCTTAAAATAGCGATGCTATTTTTGAATTATCCACTTCCGGCAGGATAATCCTACTTCCCGTAGCATTACTAGCATTGACGTAGTTTCAAACCAGCATCAGGATAAGGATCAAACCAGGATCAGGATAAGGATAACTAGCATCAAAATCAGCAAGCAAAGGAAGCATCAAAATCAGCAAGCATAGGAAGCACCAAAATCAGCATTGATGCTGTAACAAAATTATTTCCCTGCACTGTAACACTAAGAAAGAAAAAAAGTAAAATACATTAAGTCTCAAGCTTACATGCGTGACAGCTCTGCATTTGATTTGATTAACAGATATGGAATTGAATAGAAATTATTCCCTTAATATTTTTTAATTGAATTTAGGTTTATTCCGTTAAGACATGCCGTTGGTTCACTACTTAAAGATAATTTGCCGGTTATATTGTTTGGTAAATGTTTTTTTCCAACTCTCTTTATCGTTAAATGACGGAATAAACAAAATATATACTATGAAAAATATTTCGTTGCATTTCAAGAAGAGAAGCACATTACTAGATGATACGGTTTATTCCGAAAGATTATATAGCGATTACAGTGTAACTTAAAAAAGATGTACTATAATTTCTTTACATTTTTTTAAAATAAGGGAATAAATGTGAATTAAAAATTAGTCCAATATCTATAATTTTACATTAAACCAGAAATCTCTGTAGCTCTACTGGTTTGTGCTTATAACAAAGGATTAGAAAAGAAGCCACTGCCATCAGACCAAAACTGTAGGATGACTAGCGTTTTAAAGGAATTTCACAGAAAATTCTATTTTTAGTAACCATTGCTACACCGTTCGTCAACATCAAAATTTTATGTATCTAAGAGTATTCTACTTGTGTGCCAAGTTATATTGTTATCAAACCAAAACTGTAGAAGGAGTAGCGTTTTAAAAGAATTTCACTGAAAAATTCTATTTTTAGTAACCATGGCAACATCGTTCATCAAAATCATAAACTGATGACTATTTTATGTATCTTGTGGTCTACTTGTGTGCCAAGTAATATTGAAATCAGACCAAAACTGTTGGAGGATAAGCATTTTAAAGGAATTTCACAGAAAATTCTATTCTTAGTAAGGGTGTTGCTAAAACGCGGAACGGAAAACGGAACGGAAAAGGGAAAATTAATGTCAAGCAAATAACCTAGATTTGATATACATCACACATAAAAAGCAATATTCATGATATAAGAGGCACCTCAAATGAAAAATTATCTTAAAATACGATATATTCCTGAATCTGATGCACCCCTCAGAACTAGCACATGTACATGCGATGGTCATTAAATATAGTCTGTGGGACATGTACTAATTAGATTCAAATCCAGAGTATCTAACTGAAGGTTTCGTTCAAATTATTTTTTTAAAGAAAGCTCACCTTCCCATAAACGAAAAATATGAAATAGACGGAAGAAAAACTAGTATGTACATACATGTATCTGTAAAGACAAAAAAACATGCAACCTTTGACATTCAGATTATGCATGCAGTGGCGTATCCAGGAATCTTGAAAGGGGGGCAGTTTGGGGTCGGAATAGGTGCCCTCAGCAACACAAAAATTGATGTAAAAAAACATGTATATTTGGGTCACGGAAAACAGGTTTGCAGGGGGGGGGCTGGGGGGGGGGGGGGGGGGGGGGGGGGGGGGTGGTCTTGGCCCTTCTAAATCCACCAGTGACATCATATCAATGCATATTAAGAAGTTAAAATATGAACATTAGACTAAAGTTCTTGCATCTAGGAATTTAACAGCGTGTTCAACTGTTTCCCTTAGCCTAGTTGCAACTTTTAAGATATGAGCGGAAAAAACAGGGAAAGTCAAAATGTTTTACGGGATCATTCAAACTCACACCCCCCCCCCACCTCCAAACACACTTGATCTGCAACGACTGTACAGATGATACATAAATTTTGCCACAGTTAAGATTTATGACTCTATTTATATATCAAGGATTTTTAATTTTTTCATAGATAGAAAGTATAAAATTTTAACAAGTTTTACACTCGAGGTGTTCATCAGAGCTTGCCAGAAAGGGGTACTCTAACAGTAATCTTGAGAAAATTTTTTTTTTAGATTTTTATTCCTTTTACCAATTAACATGATTTATTTAGATACATGTATCAAATGTTTGCCTCCCCCAACCCTTTTTCCATACATAAGGTTTTCACAATAGAAATGTTTCATTGAAACCCCCAACACTCTCTAGATCTAATAAATTAATGTAGAAAGTTAGTGTTAAAAATGTGTACTGGACTTGCAGTCCCCCCCTCCCCTGATTGTTTCATCTCCGACACCCCCCCCCTTTCGGAAGTGAGGCTACGTCACTGCTATGTCAGCTGTTTTTGTGAATAAGAGACTTAACATGACTATAATCAACTTGTATTAATATAAATGAGGGATTAAATATGCATATGTTTACACTTTCTGATAAAATTTGTATATTTTAAATGATTTAATCTGATATAATATTTTCCGTTCCGTTCCGCGTTTTAGCAACACCCTTTTAGTAGCCATAGCAACACCATTCCTCGAAACCAAAACCGATGCCCTATTTAATGTATCTTAAAGTAGTCTACATGTGTGCAAGGTTATATTGAAATCAGACCCAAACTGTAGGAGGATTAGCGTTTTAAAGGAATTTCACGGAAATTTCTATTTTTAGTAACCATCGCAACAACATTCATCGAAATCAAAAACAAATGCACTTTTTTTGTATCTTAGTGTAGTCTAGTTGTGTGCCAAGTTATTTTGAAATCAGATCAAAACTCTAGGAGGAGTAGCAATTTAAAGAAATTTCACAGAAAATTATATTTTTTAGCAACCATGGCAACACCGTTCATCAAAATCAAAAACCGATGCACTTCTTTATGTATCTTAGTTAAGTCTACTTGTGTGCCAAGTTATATTGAAATCAAATCAAAACTCAAGGAGGAATTATATATAGCGTTTTGAAAAATTGTTTACAGACAGACGGACGGACGACGGATTCCTTACTATCGCATAAGCTCTTCTGGTCTCTGACCAGTAGAGCTAACAATAAAAACATAATTAAAAAATAATTTTGAAAGGACATGCATTTCATAATAGACATCAAACAATAGTACACAATATTTAATACATCTTTGACTCAGGACACATTTAATAAGATTTTAGTGATTATCTCTAGTTGGCAATTGAAAATGTAATTTAGATTTTCGCATACCCTCAAAATAGCTGCACACCATTCACCAGTTATCATATCCAACTCTGTACTGAACAAAGTTTGGTCCCATCAATGGACAAGCACGTGATAAATGCATAGTATATGTACTGAATTAAGGTCATAAACAAATTTATAAATCGCAAAGCATACCCTTGTTTAAATCAAAAATTTAAGTTACCATTTGTTTCTGCATAGTTTGTACTTCCCGGAAAGTGCTGCTGCTTTTTATAGAATTCGCATTTTATTAGCTAGAATTCCAAGTAAATATACCCATGTCGAAATATGTATGACCTTTACCAAGTATTTTATGTCCTTATTAAGACACACTCTCGATTTCAAGAAAGCAGCAGCAATTTTTAAGTCAAGGAAACCATCCTTATTTATATTTAAAAAATCGCTAACATCTATTAAGTGTATGCTCTTGCGAAAAGGCGATTTCATAAGCCACCTCGATCACCGTGCCTAACCCCACATATGGGGGCGCGGAATGGTGCCACCCGGGGTTGAAGAATTCGAAGCGGAATTTTCAATGTTCGTTGACCGGATTAGCTTTTCTACAGTGATTGAGATAAAAATAATCCTCAATTCACTTACGGCGGAACACAGTGATATCCCAGCTTACTGTTACTCGTTTCCCAGCTCGGAACTCGTCCTAGAAATACATGAACACTTCTGCAATATCTGGCAAGAGCATGCGGGAACGCAAATTTGACCGTTTCTCTGTGAAAATTAGTGCTTTATATATCACTCAGCTTCATTTGATTTATGTGAGGGACTTTTAGATATGATTTTGCTCCAGACACTCTAATGTTTCGGAGAATTCCACCTCAAATAAAGTTATATTGATTATACAAACATTGAATTGCTACAATAAATTTATTAACTCTCTCATAATTTCATAAACCTTTTCCTTGAATAAGAGCGCTTTAGTGCATATTCAAACTGTTTACTAGACATCTATTTGTATATTAGATATAATATAATTTTAGTTGTAACACGTAATTTGATTGGATAAAAGATTTAATTTATATTGTATCACATAACTTGGCTACGTCACAATGAGCTACGACAAAAACGTTTATACTCCGCTTGACATTAATTTTAAAATTTGCTCAGTTTGAAGCCATTTTTGGAGGAAAAAAATTGTCTCTTTGTTAACACTGAAATTAAAAGGAATGAACCTTAATGTAACCCATGTTATACGATACATGTATATATTTCCATTTCTAATTTTTTCTATGCGATAACTCTTTAAAAGTTGTCGGAGTTTATTTCTTGATAATTCTGCTGGAATGTAAATTAGGCACGGAAGTCTTCGTGTAATTTAAATCTATATATGTCAACATTTTTAGTATAAATCTGCCATTTTATTTCACAATGAAATAAAAATATAAGGAATCACTGTCTAGTTAGGAGAGTATGCCAGGGAAACTGTTGTCTGGGATTTAACTAGCAACTATTTTTAATGCATTTATAAGTTTTGATGTATTTTATTATGCAAATACAGTTTAAAATTGCAAAGTTTTTGATTTTCTAGTATTAAGCAGAATACAAATTGTACCCATTCTTGTGTGACATCACAGTGAACATTTCCCGTAAAAATTAGGCCCCGGACATATTCAAGCCTTAACAATGCTGCGATTTGAGAAATGTATTAAGTCATTTAGCTTTATAATTTAAAAAAATATAAATTGATCATAGGTATTAAGAGTATTTAAGCATGATTTTAAAATGAATTCCTCGAATTTCAAATTGCCTACTAATTTACTTCAATTTCTTTTGAAGTTGTAAAGTACGGGAAAAGAAACATTAAATTGATTATGACGTCATAATGGTTCAAGCACAGGCTAAACACATGATGTCATACGACGTAGGTTCTACGTTAAGGATCCATGTTTAGCTCTGTTCAGGATCTTTTTTAATGGATTGATGAGTTTGATAATTTGCTGAAGTTTTACATTACTCTTAAGTTTGTAAAGTTTTTTTTAATGAAGCGAGAAAGCGAATTATCTAACAAAGTGGTAATGTACGTGTTAAATTTACAAAAAGGATGTATAGCAATTAAACAAAGTAATGTGTTCTCATTTATGGGTTCCTTACCTATAACGAGAAACACCAACCCCCGGGTCAGACTTTTTAATGTTATACCTGATATGCTTGTATCACGACAGTGCCGTGTTAAGAAAGTTTTTTTTTTATTATTTATTTTATTTTACTACCTAGTGTCAAGATCCGCTGATTTTGAAGCACCATTAACATGACGGTAAAACTTGAGTCTCATTAATTTTAAGAAAAAAATTCAATACTGTGGTCGACGAAATTCTGTGTTATAAATAATAGCATTTGTGCATAAATGCTCATCATCTCGTTCATATTTTTTGTGAATGAAAAGTCAAGATAGCTCTACGAATCCGGTCCGTTTAATATAATTTTCGCCCTTGGCCAATCCAGTGGAACATTATATCTAATTTAAGCAAATTTTGCCGAATGAAAGCAATGCATGTACAGACTAAACTCGGCATTTTTTTTATTATTTGAGGGGTTTGTTTTTTTTAACACACTTAATTTTTTTTAATCCTTCATTTAGAAAACGGTTCGGAGCATTGTTGAGATAAACTGAATTGCTTCTGTTAAAAGGATCCATTAGTGACACTTAGCTTTTGATAAAAATGTCGAAAGGCGATAGAGAAAAATAATATTTATATATAGATATATATATAGAGAGAGAAAGCACAGGGAAATTCTCTAATATTAAGATAACCACCTCCGCCCCGGCTCGGGATTGAACTCTCGACCTACGGAATCTGTCTCCATAGCAGTACATGAATAGTACATGAACAGTGCGCAAGACCGCTCAGTTATCTAGGCAAGTCAAAAAACTTTTTCTCGATGCCGATAGAATTCTCACAGCGCCGCCCTTCACTTCACGGTCATTGTGAATAGAAGTGAGATACAGTTATTTGGACATTAGATTTAGCGTTACCAATATCATTTTGTAATGAAATTAATTTTTATTTATAAAGCACAATTTACAACAACTCGTTAAATAATATAACTGCCTTAAGTTAAGAAATATTAAGATAGACAGCACAGGGAAATTCACTTTTATAAGGATACAAAATTATATAAATCCACTGCTGCTACAATGCAAAACAAATAAATTTTTTTAGGCGTTAAATATACAAGTTTGAGACAATGCATACAAAAAGAGCGGTAACTTTCAGAATGTGCTTATCTAAAAGACATCGAATGTACTAGACCACGCCGTTTACTAATTTGTCAAATAATGCTACAAATACATGTATAACATGCATATTAAGGCATCTAAATGGCACGTAAAACGCACAGGTGCTTTTTATTGTGTTGGAATGAGAAATGAAAAGTAGATGAAGCAACTTTGGGGGTTGATTTGTAGGCTGAAATTGATACAAATTAGATTCAAAATGCAAATTAGAAAAAAATTGCAATGTATTTCGTAGAAAAAAAAAGTAATGAATATTGACTCTTAAAATGACTTTTCCGAGGAATTGTTCCTCTCTTAAGTTCAAATCTTTCCAAATACCGGATGCATTTTTTTCATTGGAGCACATTAGAAGGTCCCTATTGGCACAGAAATAAAATAGCCTCCAGATTATTTGATGCTAAGATATATGCTTGTACGTTTTTTATGCATATAAATTAGTAACAAGATAACAAAAATGTGCACTTAAAACAAAACCTTAAAAGGCAATTAAAATAAAACATACAATGCCGAAGTTTCATAATGGTATTTAAACAAATATTCACGGGATTTTTGTCATTGCTGAGAATGCTACACAGTCATCTGTGGTTGAGCAGAATGTGTTTCAAAAAACTTGTTTTGTGCATGTTTATGCTTGCGAATTTCAGTCATGGGATTACAGCACTCTGTAAGTTTTTGTTTTGCTTGCAGTGCTCAAAAACCATATATATACATTGTTTATCTAAAAAAAAAAAACAAACAAAAAAAAAACGACAACACAAGTTGTAAAAATTAGCCCTTTCATTTTAAATTCTTCGGATGTTTTACATTTTACGTTAAAACATTATGGTTATGACAACAATATAATGAAGTCGCAATGAATGTTCTGTCTGTATTCCGGACGTTGAATATGTTTTTTTTATGGATTCGGTTACGGAGAGTAGTTTCATGATGTAAAACAATTGTCCACATTCTCCACACGTTTTACAATATATGACGTTTTAAGAACCACAAGATATATTAGCACTAACTTTAAAATCTTTGGGCCAAATTTTTAAGGTATTCCCTTCTTTTATGTACGGGCATGTTCCATAGCGACGATCAGGGCATTTACTGAGGGAAGGCACATTATTTTGTTTAAAATTCCACTTGCATAATAAGCTCGGAGGTTCTCTGGTTGCCTCTTACTATTAATATATTGGAAAGTTTCAACTTTTGACATTCTTTCGTTTGTTTTTAGAACTTCATTGAGATCTTGAACAATAGGGGTCATGTTTCTATTTCATGGATTGTGGGTCGTAACGAAAGGAAGTTTTTTTTAACTCTGTAGTGTCCGTAGACGGTGGATTAATTAATTGGTGATGGCGTTTTAAGGTAGGTCGCGGGTTTAACTGCATAAAAATTCTTACGAGAAAACATATCCTGAAAATTTGATATAATGTCCTTCAGAATTTAAAACGCATTATCCGCAATTTTCATGAAACTCGCTTACGAAGTTTTATTTCTATATTACTGTAAACGCGGTTAAGTTTTTACGTTTACTATTGAAACATATGACAAAATGGCCTTTTTCAAGCCTTCTTGTGAAATTAGTATCATTAAGAAAGGTTGGATTAATTTTTAAAGACGTAGACGATTTAGTCATGATTTTCAAAATTTCAAGATGTGGATGAAAAAAATCAATATGCCTTCTCGCAATTTTTTTTTTTTTTTTTTTTTTTTTTTTATAAATTTCATAATTTGTACTTATATATCAATATTTTTTTGTTAATGGCATTATTTATATTGATAACGTCATATTTTGAACGTTTACAGTATGAGTACACATGTATTATATCTTGACATTTGGATTTTGCAAGATTTAAGGGGTACCGACCCTCTGATATGACAGATAACTCTCAGAGACTGCCAGAGTAAAAAATATGAATACTACTCACAGTTTTCTTAATCAGAGTTTCCCAATTTAGACCTCTGAGTAGTCAATTCGGTGAAACCTAACCTGAGTTGGAAACATTATTTTCTATTTCTTTTGCCAATCTCTTACTAATTGTTTTATTATATTTAACAATAAAACATTTAAGTCCTACTTCAAAAGCATTTTAAATTGAACAAGTTGTATTTTTTAAAAGACCATTTTAATAACTGTTTAATGTTTCAAGTACTTAATACAGAATTTTTATAAGTATGACATTTTTTCATATGAAGAAATCTTTAGAAGAAAGATAACTCCTCCTCACAGATGTATTTTTTTTTTTACAACCACATACAACATTGTAATTTTCTGACTTAGGAAGCATCGCTTCCTGATGTTTTCTGACATGATTTTAAAAGGTATTATACTAAGTATTATTTTCATATTCATCTTATATTTGAAATTAAATATTATGATAAAAAATCGTTACTGTTTCTGTTCTTATGTTGAAATGTCTTCATATCATGATCTGACATAAAAATCATTTCGGAAAAAAATAAGCTGCGCTTCTTACATTAAACTTTTTTCCATTTGGCTCTTATGTTATTGTTGTTCATGAAAATCAACATTAGAAATATTAAATTTTCTGAGTGAAGTTTGATAGCAGAGGGTCGGGACCCCTTAAAAAGTGACAAAGATGTAGCATTTAATTTTATTCTCCATTTAATTTATTGCGGAGACAAATTAGGATGGCCAACAACTTATTTTCTCTATTATTCTGAAATTCATAATGTGATCATAAAGTGAAAATGAACGGTATAAACATTCCCCACGAGAATGCATGAAAATTTTAAACATGCAGCAACGGTACAACGACCCTAGTGATATAATATTAGTTCCTGTATACTTAGGAAATTCTAACCCTAAGGAATTTTCAAAGACCTCTGAAATCAGTCTTGTTGATTTGACACAAGATTTCATATTTTCGTACATAGCACAATTCCGTACATACCCAGTTTTTTCCAAAGCTTAAAATGTTCTACTGTGCCGAATGTTTTTTTTTAAATCTATACTGAAAGGATTAAGAAACGCATATTAAACTTTTGAGTTAAATTAAAACAATTATTTCAAATACGTTTTTCAGCATTTTTATCATACATTTTAATTCATCTTTAATCAACAAGTTACCAAAATTTTGTGCGATTTTGAGTGATAGTTCCTGAGATATTGATATCAATATGGTGACACCCCCAAAAAATAAAACTAAAAATTCTCATAATCTCCCTTTCGCATCAGTAACAAACTTGATTTTCCTGTGCATTGAGTTCACCAGAGCATTTATTTTTTCATAGCATTATTAGTCAACCCTTCCGATGGTAGTCTTAATGGCTGAGATTAGCTGTATTATTCCAAAATCAACAAATCCCCCCGCTCAATCGAATCCCGCGAATTTTCGATTAAGGATAGAATATATAGAACCCAGCAGGTTTGGTGCTTGTGAATGTTTGTAAAAAAGTATCGACAAATATTAGCTACATTTTCCAAATGTAAACATGCTAAAAAACATTACGTAAACGACGCTTACGTGCGCGTTTGAGAGTAAAATCGACGTAAGCTGGCCAAGCTCGCGGCCCAAATTAGAACAGAGAGTTTCTGTCAGTTTAGGGTGAAAAAAGTGAGTATGTTTGTCTGCTGTATAAATATCAGTTTCGGTTATAATGCCTTGACAATAACCGAGGTGGCGTGATGAAAAGCCCTATCTTGTTGTGACGTTGGTACGCGCCAACGTCACCGTCATGGTTGGTTGGAAACATTTTAAGTTTACTCTCTGACAACCAAAGAACACTTTTATTTGGTTGAAAAGTTGAAAAAAATCTGTACATCAGCATGTTTTTTCCCTTTTTATTCACTTATGCAATATTGAATTCAATTACTGAACCCACGGTAGATTCCGTGAGCCATTATACCACGATTGCAAGAAATTTATACTGACTGCAAATATGCAAAAACGATGTCTATAATTCTAATGCATAGTATGGTGCTACAAAATTTTATTACAAAATTAACATCATTAACATGCACGTGTTTTTGACTTTTTGTCATTTCCCCTACGTGATGCCATACATTTCATGGTTGAGTAGTTTTGACTAGTGATTTTAGTGCAAAGTAACCAAAAGAAACATCTGACCAATTTTCATAATTTTTGGTCACATAGTCAGAAAATTTTCCCATATCATGTTCTTGTGCGTTTCTTTTTCCTTTCAGTATATAAAGCAACAATATAATCTTTTTTTCTTACGTAAAGACTTACTAATAAATTAGTAATAATTGTCGACAAACTAAAAATTGCTTCGGCTGTACCCACCCTTGGTTGGAATCCGAATTGAGCATCAGTTATAATATCATTAGTCTTTGACCATTCAATGAGTCTGTTATTCAGAATCGAAGTAAAACGTTTGCAAAAACAACTTTTTAAGCTGATGCCCCAATAATTATTTGGATCAAGCCTATCACTTTTTTCAATTCAGAAACAATAACAGATTTAGCCGGATATCAACGGAAATTATAAATTACCTAAAGGATTACAAAGAAATGAGCATCATTTTTCGAAAACTATACAGTAAAATGAATAATTTAAAATAAAAACCTACTTATTACATTGTCGCTTTGTCCTTGAACTTTTTGATTAAAAATTGACATCTTGGTACAGTCAGTCTAAATATAGTTTTCAAACGCATCGTTGACCCAGCATGGGAGATAACTCTTTAGTACTTGATAAAGTTTGTTTAGGTGGCAGAGGATAGTTTCGAATAAAGTACCGGTCAAAAAATAGAAAAAATAGTGAAACCTGAGGTTTGAATGCATATTATAGGTAATTTTATTGCTAGAATATTTTATGGGTGCATTTGGAGTGAATTGGTGGCCTTGTTCATTTTATTGAAATATGACACTTTAGTGTCACTACTACTGTATATGGGATATGGACTAGAAATACGAAACTAAGCTCAAAACTCGCTCTACCGGTATTTCACCAGAAAAGCGGGGTGGGTTCACAGGATGAATTGTAGCTTGAAAACGAGGTGGTTGAGCCCATATCTCTTGCTGTTCATTGGTATGTACAAATTTAATTCTACACTTTGTGTGGTAGCTTAGGTCATGAGCACGGGCCTGGAAGCAGATGCGGCTGCAGCGAAATAGTGAAAATAGGCTTGATTCACATGAAATTTTGAGATTGTCCCTGCGCCATCTTTAGGGCTCATTGTGTAAGTTGTACATGTTTTATTCCTGAAAGCTTCAAATTTCTCAAGGGACTACATCATACTATTTTTACATGTAGAGGGAATTTAGATTTTTTCAATGCACATTTTAAAAGCAGCTCAATATTAAGTAAACCGTCAGTCAAACGTTTTGATTGCAAAAAAAAACTATCCTATGCCACCTTCAAGAATGCATCAATTTTTAGAAATGTGAATTTTAGTCTGATTTTTATACAAAAGGGTTTATTTATGTATGTCAATTTAAAAACATACTTTGTTTCTGTTATTTAAAATCTGTACAGTTGGGTATATTCACTAAAAAGCAAGGGGGGTTACTCTTTTCCAGCATACATTTTTAAAGACTTTGAACCATCAGCATAATAAATCATATCAGATTTAGGCATTTTTTGCCAGAGAATAAATTAACTGTTTGAATTTGATACTTAGGGTATTGTCGCATAATTAAAATCATGTCTTGCTTTAATTAATTAAATCTAATTAAAATTTAAGTGCATTAATTAGTGCGATATCACTGAAATTGCATAAATTTGCCATTTTTTCAACCTAATTTACTAAATATAATTATTTTGAATATAAAAATCAGTCAGCATACCTAAATGTCACTAAACCTAACCATATATAGTACAAAAAAACTTTTTTTGCTTTATTTT